>JAXIVJ010004228.1:0-85217 GCA_036785665.1 Chirona hameri | reverse complement strand
CTCTCTTTCTCTCTTTCTCTCTTTCTCTCTTCTCTCTTTCTCTCTTTCTCTTCTTTCCTCTCTTTCTCTCTCAATCTCTTTCTCTCTCAATCTCTTTCTCTCTCAATCTCTTTCTCTCTCAATCTCTTTCTCTCTCAATCTCTTTCTCTCTCAATCTCTTTCTCTCTCAATCTCTTTCTCTCTCAATCTCTTTCTCTCTCAATCTCTTTCTCTCTCAATCTCTTTCTCTCTCAATCTCTTTCTCTCTTCTCTCTCTTTCTCTCTCTTTCTCTCTCAATCTCTCTTTCTCTCTCAATCTCTCTTTCTCTCTCAATCTCTCTTTCTCTCTCAATCTCTCTTTCTCTCTCAATCTCTCTTTCTCTCTTTCTCTCTCAATCTATCATCTATCAATCTCTCATCAATCTCTCGCTCTCGCTCTCGCTCTCGCTCTCGCTCTCGCTCGGCCATTTCCTCAATTCGCGACGACAGAATCCATTGATCTGCAAAATACGACAGCTCGTCAATTATCTTCACAACAAGCAAATCGCAATCAACCTCCTTTGGACTCCGGGACACGCCGGAATAAAAGGAAACGAAGAAGCAGATAGATTAACCAAATTAAGTCTACAGTCTCCTCCGAAAAAATAACCTTCCAAGCCTGTTACCAGACATTGAATTAGATCCACCAACAATTTGACACGTTGCGCCAAAGCGCGTGGGCCGCCGCTCCGCACTTCCATCTACACCCTCATCAAACAAAAAGTTAAACACTGCACCTCAAACCACCAGAATTGCCGACAAAAAGAGATTGTATTAGCGCGCCTCCGCTTCGGACACACCAAAATTACACATTATCATATTATCGGTCATCTTCCTCCTCCTAATTGTCAACATTGCCCAGGTTACCCACGGTACACAATCAAAATGTTCTTATCAACTGTTCAGTCTATAATGTCGATCGTCAGCAAATCATCAATTACACACGGCACAATAATATCACAGGGGCGCAGCCAGGGGAGGGGGGCTGGGGGGAATTGTCCCCCCCCCCCTTACGGGTCACAGGGGGTCCCGCCGAGATTGGCCCAGATACCATTTGCATTAGCTAAATGGCTTTTAAAAAGTCACAGAAGAACCTCTCAAATCAGGCAAGGGTCACTCTGGTGCATGCAAGGGCCCTCAGCAGCACTGAAGGACTTTCGAAGCCCGCCAGGGGCCTCTTAGACATATCCAGACACAACTGAAATTGAGAGATATCAGGGTCCAATCCGGCCTCCACCTTCAGAAGTCCCTCGCCTTCCTCCAGAGGGCCCACTCAGACCTCCAGAAGCCCCTCGAGATACCATTGGATCCCCACTGGCTTCCAGAGAGCCCTGTCTGACCTCCCGAGGGCTCACTCCGGCTTCCGGATGGCCCCTCTGGCTTCCAGAGGGCCCACTATATCCATCCAGGCATCCAGCCATATAGTATCCAGGCATCCAGAGGGACTCTCTGGATACTAATTGACTCCCCTCTGGCTTTCAGTGGGCCCACTCTGACCTTCAAATGGCCGACTCTGGCCTCCAGGGCCGGCCCACTCTGGCTTTCAGAGGGTCCCTCTGGCTTCACGACGGCCACTCTCGCTTCCAGAGGGCTCATTATGACCTCCAAAGGGACGCCTCCGGCTTCCAGAGGTCCTTATTTGGCCTACAGAGGGCATACTCTGACCTCCAGAGGGCCCACCGCTGCTGCCAACCTCCAGAGGGCCCACTTCAGCCTCCAGAGGGCCAACTCACCTTTCACCTCCAGATGACCCTATCTGGCCTCCAGTGCCACTCTGACCTTCATAGGGCCCTCTCCAGGCTCCAGAGGGTCCCTCTGGATATCATTGAGGCACTCCTGGTGTCCAGAGGGCCCACTCTGACCTGCAGGAGGATCACCACTCAGACCTCCAGAGGGATCACACTCACCACCATAGGGCCCCCTCTGGATTCCAGGGCCCCACTCCGACCTCTAGAGGGCCCACTCCGGCCTCCAAGGGGCCCACTCCGGCCTCCAGAGGACCCTCTCCGACCTCCATAGGGCCCACTTACCTGAAGCCTAGGCGGGCCCACCTGGGCTCCAAGTGACCTTGGGGGTAGATGTGTTGGCCTCCCTCATGGGCCTGGGGGGGGGGGGGCATGGCCCGCATGCCCCCCCCCCCCCCATTGCGACCGCCGCTGGTCTCAGGGACCCTCTGTCTGTCTCAGGAGCTCTCTTTTGGTCTCAGGGGGCACTGTGTCGGTCTGGGACCCTGGTCGGCCTGAGAGGCCCTCTGTCGGCCTGAGATTCCCTCTGTCGGCCTGCGAGGGCTGGCGGCCTGGGGGATCCTCTATCGGCCTGAAAGGTCCTCTGGCCGCCTGATGTGACCCTTGGCCAGCTTGAGGGGGCCCTTGGTCGGCCTAAGGGCCCTCTGTCAGCCTGAGGGACCCTCTGTCGGCCCTGAGGGACCCTCTGTCGGCCTGAGGAGACCCTCCGACTGCCCCTGAGGGGCCTTTGTCAGCATGAGGGGCCTCTGTCGGACTGAGTGGACCCTCTAGCGGCCTGAAGTGGTGCCTTCTGTCGGCCTGAGGGGCCCTCTGTCTGCCTGTGAGGGCCCTCGGTCGCCTTGAGGGAGCATTTGGTCGACTTGAGTGGTTTTGGTCAGCTTGAAGGGCCTCGATCGGCTTTGGGAGTCATGTGACGGCCTGAGGGCCCTCTGTCGGCCTGAATGGGCCCTCTGTTGGCCCGTGCGGGCCTTCGGTCAGCTTGAGGGGGCTTTCGTTCTAGGTCGGCTTGAGGGGCTCTCAGGCCTGTGTGTGCATCTGCATATTCATGCGCATGAGCATACACCAATTCAGCCAATTGGTAGTTATAGCGATTTATCCAACATCGGCGCTTGCTGGTCCATTGAACGTCAGCCGAGTGTCCTGAGAACCAAACATGTTTTCAAAAAGTGGATTTAAGGTAGTCGAAATACATTTTTATCGAAAAACCGAAAATGGAAAAGTTGTTCCGAATTGTTTACTACATACCGATCCACCCTCGCAATTTTCACAATCGGAAATCAATTCTGACGACCATGCCTAAATTGCCCAGGGACTTTTAGAGTATGCCCTGGGGTCCATTGAGCCCACAAAACCTGCCCAGGGGCCTCGTGAGCATGTCCACTTATCCAGGGGCCAATTGAGCTCACCCACGGCCCAACAAACCTGCCCAGTGGCCTCTCGAGCATGTCCAGGGGCCATTAAGTATGTTCAGGGGCCTCTCGAACCTGGCCAGGGGCCCATTATTATCTGTTTTGGGGCCTCTTGAATCTGCCCAGAGGCCCATTGTAGTTTTCCCAGAGGCCCATCGAGTCTGTTCAGGGGCCTCTCCAACCTGCCCAGGGGCCCATTGAGCCTGTCCAAGAGCCTCTTGAACCTGCCTAGGGGCCACTAGAGTCTGTTCAGGGGCCTCTCGAGCTTTCGACAATGGTCCAGTGATCCTGTTCAGGGGCCTCCGAACCAACCCAGGGGCTACTAGAGTCTGCTCAGGGGAATCTCGGCTTGCCAAGGGGTCATTGAGTCTGTTCAGTGCCCTCTCGAGCTTATCCAGAGGGCAATTGAGTCTGTGAACGGGGCCCTCGAGCCTGCCCAGGGGCTGCTAGCCGTCGCCTCGAGCGCCTGCTATAGCTGGAGTGCCTGCTAGCCGTGGTCGGCGCAGTCATAATGAGCGGTAATGTGCTGTATTCTGACCCACCTGGTGCAATGTTTTCTTGGGTTAAAAAATGGTAATTTGATAAGTCTGATGCGTTTTTTAATTCGGGGGGGGGGGGGGGATGGTGGTAGTACAAAACAATTTAACAATTTTCCTCTTAGGAGTATGTGCTGCAATATTTGGCAGGAAGGGGCGTCGACTACGGGAGGGTCGGGGGGAGGTCTGGGCAAACTCCCCCCACTTTTAGAAGGCGGGGGGGGGGGGGGGGGTTGACCCCCCCCACACACACACACACATACACACACACACTTTTTGCACACACACTTTTTTGCAATATTTGTCAGCCAGGGGCGTCGCCGACGGGAGTGTTGGGGGAGGTCTGGGCAAACTCCCCCAACTTTTAGAAGGCGGGGAGGGTCGACCCCCCCCCCCCTTCCCCTCACACACACACACTTTTTGCGGGAAAAATTAACAATTTATCGTAAAGATTGCCTTTGCAGTGCAGTCAAAAACCAGCTATCTAGTGTCAAAAACGGGAAACTTTCGCGCCGCTTCGTGGCATGACACTAGTTTCGCAATTGCTTATACAAATTTGGAAAATTGGAAAAATAATTTTTAAGTGTCTGACAGAGGCTCTCCTAGGCGGTAATTGCTGGCCCCAGGGCCCATTCCCTGCATAAAATATTCACTTTTAAGTTTCAAGTAGGCTACATGTTTAGCTAGTTTGCTGAGTTCCGAAAAAGGCAACGCGAACGCAAAGACGAGGAGATCGGCACCCGGAAGCTACTCCAGCGGTGCACAATTTGCTGGACCGAAGAACTAATAGTGGAAACAGGCCAGGGCCATCTCCCCAAGCCATCTCACTTCACGGTATGATTCCAATATTAACATTTCGTTTTCCAGGACCTAAATTAAAAATTTCACGCCGCTTCGCGGTGTCACATCGGTAGTCATCGTCATAACGAAGCCATAGTCATCGTCATCGGTTTGTCGTAACGCTGAATTGAATGAATAGCATTTTTAGCTTATTATCCGAGCTACAAGGCCCACCGCCTATATTTCTGGGTTTTATCAGGCAAAACCGTAAAAAAATTCGCGCCGCTTCGCAGCGCTAACTAACAAGTACATACCTACCTACTATAACATTAAAATCCACCAAAAAATGCTGCAAATGCTTAAATACACGTATCAAAATGGGGGCACGTTTTTTCGTCATTTCAGTCGCCCCCACACTCAAAAGCCGACCCCCACCTGTTGTCAGCTAAGATAGGTTTTCTCTCCTGTACGTAACAATACAAATTAGTAATGCGCTCAGTGGAGCTGGATTGGACAAGGGCCTACTGAGGGTTCTTGTCCAATCCAGCTCATCAAAAGTAGACGAAGACAAATAGTTAAAAGGGGGCCTCACAAAACAAAGTGTCCGAAATCCGTAGAGTTTTTCATATCCAGAGGCATTTTTTTTGGGGGGGTGGGGGGCTTCTCCCAGGGGCTTGCCCTCCCCCCCCCTCTTCTGAATGTCTGGCTGCGCCCCTGCACTGAAGCTCCAAACGCTCTTGGGCGACGATTATCCATAATTAATTAGCTTCCTCTTCGACTTCCTCTACAAAACAAGCTTAGCTAATCAAATATAACAGTGGTTTTTGCCTAGCGCAATTTTGGCTTTATGCGCAGGTTTTTCCCCTTTGCGACAGGCGCTGTTTTTTCTTTCTTATTTAGGACTTTTCTCCCAGCTAAATACATCCCACAACAATATTTCGCCGGGGTGCTGGAGCCTGTGAGACTGGCAACAGTCTTCCGTTGCTGCAATGATGGCATCCCGGCTCCGTCAACACTAACACCTTTCTCAAGTGTATGTCCAAGTGTATGCATGACTGTATGTGTGTATGTATGTAATAAAATATATATGTATGTGTGTCACTTGTTTTACTTAGCTTTGAACTTGAACGAATTACGTAACGTAAGATAGATATTAACAATGACCTTGAACAATCACTTAACGTAAAATAGACCACCTCATTCCCTTGCTTGATCCTGTTTCAATTCTAAAATTGCCGCACCCGATGAACACGAGCATTTGCTTGCGCCGCTTTAAGCGCAAATGGTGAGGCCTACCATTTCTGCCAAAAATATTGGCGATATACTGGTTCTAGCCAAGACTTTTGGCCAAACACTTTGGCTTAAGCTTGCTTAGGTGGCGTGCCTTAGTGCCCAGGTTTTCGCCGCTTTGGCAGCCTTTGTTTTGTATTTGGAAAACCTGCAGCTAAATTAAAACTGTATCATAAGCATGTAATCATGCAAGTCTTAGTACGGAGTCTTACTCTGCATAGGTTAGTATGGTCAATTTGTTGCCATTTGAACGCAAAAGAGGTATGTCAGGCAAACTTTTTGTAGTATTTTCCTATGATTTTAGACAACAAAACTCTTACAAAGCAGTGCAAAAATATGGTCTCAACTTTGGTTAGGCACTGTCTAAAGTGCCTAATGGACGCGCCGCCACTGCCCTCTGTGCTAAAAGGAGGCCCCTCTTGACATAAAGACAAAGACATAAAAGAAAAGTGCGACAAAGAGCCTCTTGGGCCCATCCGAGGTTGCACCCCCCCCCCCCCCTCCACCAGTCTCGCCCCTTCAAATCACCTTACTCTAACTGCATAAAAGAAGGCTAATCTCACGAGTATTTATGAACTAATCCCATCTCTGTAAAGTATTTATCTAATCTAATTTTGAAGGAAGCAAGTGTCACTGCATCAGCGACATCCCCTGGTAGCATATTCCAATCTCCTACAACCCTTCTACTGAAAAATAACTGTCGTAGCCTAGTTCTACTTGTTTCATAATGAGTTTATGCTGATGACCTCTACCTCGATTTTCCCTATTGAACTCAAACATTCCCTTTAAATATCCAGAATGCTGACCATTTGCAAATTTGAAGACTTCAATTAGATCTCCTCTTAGCCTTCTATATCTAAGTGAAAACATACCCAATTTCTTTAATCTATCTTCATAAGGTAAACTACCAAGACAATTAACCATTTGTGTTGCCCTTTTTTAACTCTTTCTAACAACCAGCAATCTTTCTCATATGTTGGAGACCAGGCTTGTGCACAATACTCCAAATGTGGTCTAACGTATGCACAATATGTACAGTTTTGTTATTACCTTTTCACTCTTGTAGGAAACATTTCTGTGAATGGCCCCTAGCATTCTAAGTGCCTTTTTCCTAGCTTCTACAGCCTGGTCTGACGCTGATAGTCTATTGTTTTCCACGACACCTAAATCTCTTTCCTTTTCAATCTGCTTCATTTTCTGCCCACCCATTTCATACCTATGTTTACTGCTAACCCGTCCAGCGTGCATAATCTTACATTTACTCAAATTGAATTTCATCTGCCATGCTTCAGACCACTCAACTAGCTTGTCCAGATCTGATTGAAAAACATCCTGATCATGTTTTCCTCTAATAATCCTGACAACTTTTAGATCGTCTGCAAATTTAAAGACTGTGCTGTCTATACTGTTCTCAATTGCATTCACAAATATTATAAAAAGCAATGGGCCCAGGACTGAGCCCTGTGGAACCCCACTGAGAACCTCCTTCCATTGTCATTGGCACCCATTCAATATAACCCTTTGCTGGCGTCCTGAAAGCCACGTTTCTATCCAATCCAGAATCTTGCCCCTGATCCCATGAATTTTAAGTTGCAACCCCAGTCTCGTATGGGGGACTTTGTCAAATGCTTTACTGAAATCAAGAAAAGCTACATCTAGCTGTTTACCCTGATCAAAGCTATCTGTTGCAACATCCAAAAACTCCAGAAGATTAGTTAAACAAGAACGGCCCTTCCTAAAGCCATGCTGTGTATCCTTGATGAGTTCATTTTGCTTCAAGAATTCAACAATCTTATCTTTGATGATTGATTCAAGCACCTTGCAGACTAATGAGGTCAGACTAACCGGTCTATAGCTTTCCTCTTTACTTCTATCTCCCTTTTTATGAATAGGAACAACATTTGCTCTTTTCCAATCAAGTGGAATTTTACTATCTGCGAGTGATTTATAAAATATTATGGCTAATGGAACTGACAACTCCCTTTCAGATTCTCTTAAAAGTCTAGCATTGATTTCATCAGGTCCTTCTGCCTTGTTAGGCCTTACTTTCTTTAGATATTCTAGAACAAGTTCACTACTTATGCCACCTAGCTCTCCTATAGTCTCCTCTGTCTCTGGCTCAGGCTGAAGTGCTGCAATACTATACTCTGGTCCTCGATAGTAAAGACAGATTGGAACTGATCATTAAGCACTTCAACCATTTCACTGTCCTTGCTAACTAACGCATCATCTACCTTAAATGGACCTATATTTTTGGAAATTGTACTGAACTTATAAAAACTGAAGAACTTCTCACTATCTGCATTACAATGTCTAGCTAAATCAAGTTCCTTTGCCCTTTTAGCTGCTCTCACCTTTTTCTTAACTTAATTTTTTGCATTCTGGTAGGCCTTCTGATTTATATCTAGTGAATAAAATCAAATTTTAACGCAGGACAATATTTTAGGCTCCAGAGGTCACCAAAGATCACGAGGGCAGTTGTCCCCCAAATTTCGTGAATAACTTTGTATCGGTTAAAGGGGATGTTTCACCTTTGTATTGGTTTTGAACTGATATAGCCATTATCTTTGGCCGTTATTGAAATGTCGAAAATACTAAGGTCATTTTCCCCAAAACTTAGCCGTTTTTAAGCCATTCAATTTATAGTTTGCAAAATGGGGTCTAGGCTAGTGCCGCCGCTGATTGGCGGACAGCGACTTTTTCCGCCAATCCCACTTTGTCAGCCAATCAGCGCGGTCTATGACTCAATAATGACGTCATCATCCCAAATTTAAAAACTTAATTTGTATAAAGTTAAGTGACTTTTCGAGAGAGAGAAAAAATATCACCATCGTTAGCACTTACTTCATATTTTCGACCACAGGCAGCATATATTTGACAACTTTCAGAAAGGTGAAACATTCCCTATAAAGGGACTGTCCCACCTTTTTGAAAGTTGTCGAATCACACTTAATTGTATGTCTACATGCCAGGCGACGTCAGCTGAACATGTTCGTGAACTTTTGTTCTGAGAGAAAGAAAAAAATCTTTGAAGATATTCAGCTTTTAGTTTTAAGCGGAAAGTTGGGTTGGTGACGTCATATTATTTTTGTTTAGTAACAGGGAGATCCTTTGTGGTGCCAAATGTATGGCACAATTTTTTGTCGACATCTATTCCGCAGAAAAAGCGAACCACTCGGTGTCTAGATTGGCTAGCACTATCAGAGTGGAGCTGTTGCAGCAGTTGGCCGCCAGGGATCGCTAGTGAGCCAGGGTGTTATGACGTCGCAAGCAAGTGGTACCACTAACTATTGATTGATTGATTTGTAAATAAATAAATACATATTTAGTGTTAAATATTTAACTGGTATTTTTTTTTTTTTGCTTGCGACGTCATAACACCCTGGCTCACTAGCGGTCCCTGGCGGCCAACTGCTGCATCAACTCTAGCTGATATAGCCTCTAGATTGCGAACCACCCGGGGATCGAGGAATGAAAGACGAAAATATTCTAAGGCTGATCTTAAAACAAGTCGACTGTCATTACCAGTTGGGTAAAGAGAGGCGACGCTGTCGGTTTAGAGGCCCTATTCAAATACACATGGGCCTTATTTTTTACAGATGTCAAAATCAAACTCGAATATCTTTTTTATTAGATCATTGTCGCTGTTTTAACTGCTACAATACTTAATTTCAATGCCAAGCCATCAAAATGGCTATCTCAACTTAAATATAATGTTAAGGTGGGATAGTCCCTTTAAACATAGAGCAATCATTTTAACACAATTGTGTTTCTCGTCAAGACGCTTCGAAACATAACAAATTGTGACCTGGTTAGGTCAACTTCAAAATTTAACCTCAGGTCAAGGTCATTTGGTGACCCAGGTAAGTTTATAGCAACGAAGACAACAGCTCGACTCCTATGCAGGGGCGGCGCCACGGATTTTTGCCAGGGGTGGCAACATTGATTGAGTAAGTACGCATGACCCCACCGCACCTCCAGGTCAAGTCAAATGGTTCTCTACTGGGAAAAGTGTCACGGAAGTATACGATGCATATAGACCTCGCGCCAAACAAGATTAAAACCCAACACATTTCGTCCTATTTTTGTGTTATTAATTAACTGATATCTATGTTTGAAAGTGCTTCAAATATTTTTAGCACACATTATTTTGATATCGGAACCATAAATTATTACTAGCATCCCACGCTGAATTAACTATGTATATATATATCGCGTTTTTCAGATGATAGACGATTTATAATTAGCAAATCATAGCTTCTGTAAGTACCTATAATCTTGGAACTTAGTACGTTGAACAGGAATTAGGAGAAGAAACGAGTATGCAAGACAAAGTTTGAATGTTGCGGTGGGTAGAAATAAAATAAAATACCGAATAATGTCGATGTATTATATAGTACCTCCCGGGGCCGGGAAAAAGTTTGTTTAATCCGAGGTCAGCCTGACAAATTTTTGCACGAGCCCGTAGGGCGAGTGCCAAAATTTGCAGGATGACCGAGGACTTAAACAAACTGCCGGCCCAAGGGAGGTATTTATTTTACCATATGACGTTTATGTACTGTTCTTTTACAGATTGGATCTATTGAACTGCAAGTATTTAATCAGCCTATTAGGTACGCACTGTGACATTCGTATATACATAAAGGCCTTTTTCTCTGCATTTGGGTTTCCGAATGTCCAATAATCAAGACTTCCAAGAAAAGAGAAACACGACAAGGGAGAAGAAGAAAGCTAATATAATCCAGTCGCGATTCAGATACTCTACTGTGAGGAAAAATAATGGAGCAACGGATCAAACTACTTCAAGAACACTGCAAAGAACAGAACAGTGTCAATCTTCTGGAGTGGTGCAAAACGACACTCACCTTACTCGTGTGCCCTTCTATCGATTGAAGCAAGGGAGGATAATAGCAGGCACTATGAAGCGATCACCTTTCATTTGCATGCTTTCAGTCGCCAACCACTTCCAAAAGAATCACAAACTGTGCCCATAATCAAATCAGTAGATAAGTATGATTACGCAGTGCTATGAATTGTCTGCACACGATTTCGTTTTGCCGCATGTTATTGGCGTCAGATATCCGAATAACATGCGCATCAATATGTATGTGTGTTTATTCGACAAATCCAGTAATCATAAATATAGCAAATATGTGTGTGATTTTGGCACTTCCGCTCTGAATATTCTGTTAAATAATTGTCTGGGAAACTAAAAATGCCCCGGGCCAAATCGTTTCCCAGATACCTTCAACACTAGCCGCAGCGGGCCGAAAGCGATTCTCAAAAGTACGTGCTAATGTTGAAAGGGTATCTCGGCATATGGTAATTCGTTATAATTTCGTAAAGTTTATTAACACGCGCACTGCCGTTGATTTCCGCCCTCTACGATTTTCATGAATAGCGGAAACACGGCAGCGTGCAACGCCGCCAAATTTGGCACAGCCGTTATGGCATCAACTACCTACATAGTGTGACATTTTCACATCAGCTCAGATCAGGTCACCAGGTCAAGTCAAGTGACCCCAGCTCCAAAAAGTTTGCGGCCGTGCCACAGCCAAAGTGATTGACCAAACGGTTTGAAACTCACGGGATCTCGTCAGGTGATAAGGACCTACAATTCGTATGTCTCTATTTTGTATATCGGTAACCTAAGGTCAGGTCGATTTCGTGACCTCACCATTGCATTGGGAACAAAATGAAAACACGTATAAATCCGTAGGAAATAGACAAATTTGATCAAGTTTCACCAGATCCACCACTCCTGTGCCAAATGCAAGACCCTATGTCAAATGTATGTTATTTGACCTCTACGAGGTCAACTCAGGTGACCCCCAGGTCACGTATAGTTTTTCTTCAATAACTCTTTACCAAATCAAGGTAGAGCAATATTATTTTCACCGTTGTATTTTGCTTTTCGAGACGAATCAAATGATGGAAGAGTTGACCTTTACTTGACCCTTACCTGACCTCAGGTCAGAATTTCATTCGATGCGTCTCGACGAGACAAACGCAATGGTGAAATATGTTTTACTCTATCATGCTTTTGTCAAAAGTTATTCATTAAAAACAATTCGGGCGATTTTTAGAATGTTTAAAATTCATTGGCTTCCGCTGACCTAGCTATTGACCCTTATGTCAATTTTGATAAACCTGTCACATGTCCCTGTCTATGCCTCTGTCCTTGTCCTGTCCTTCTCGTTACATAGACGGTTTTGTTAAGGACACCCATATATAGCCGAAATGTGACCTTCGATGATCTCTGGTGACCTCAATATTGACTTGACCTAAACAAAATGGCTGGTATACTTTCGATAGAGCTTGTCTCGAGTTACCCAACGCCGGTTACCCGCTTATCGCCACGCCGTGTGGTTTTCAAGATCTGGGGGGCCGCTATCCGCCCCCTCCCTCCCCCCCCCCGACAGTTTGTGGTTGGCGTGAGCCCCGGTAGTGCACGGATTTAAATTAATTTAAATTATTTTGTAATTAAAATATTACGCGTCTGTCCTGCCCTGTCACTACCCTGCCCTGCCCCAACATCTGCCTTGCCCTGCCTTGCCCTGCCTTGCCCTGCCTTGCCCTCTGCCTTGCCCTGCCTTGCCCTGCCTTGCCCTGCCTTGCCCTGCCTTGCCCTGCCTTGCCCTGCCTTGCCCTGCCTTGCCCTGCCTTGCCCTGCCTTGCCCTGCCTTGCCCTGCCTTGCCCTGCCTTGCCCTGCCTTGCCCTGCCTTGCCCTGCCTTGCCCTGCCTTGCCCTGCCTTGCCCTGCCTTGCCCTGCCTTGCCCTGCCTTGCCCTGCCTTGCCCTGCCTTGCCCTGCCCTGCCCTGCCCTGCCCTGCCCTGCCCTGCCCTGCCCTGTCCTGCCCTGCCCTGTCCTGCCCTGCCCTGCCCTGCCCTGCCCTGCCCTGCCCTGCCCTGCCCTGCCCTGCCCTGCCCTGCCCTGCCCTGTCCTGCCCTGTCCTGCCCTGCCCTGCCCTGCCCTGCCCTGCCCTGCCCTGCCCTGCCCTGCCCTGCCCTGCCCTGCCCTGCCCTGCCCTGCCCTGCCCTGCCCTGCCTTGCCTTGCCCTGCCTTGCCTTGCCTTGCCTTGCCCTGCCCTGCCCTGCCCTGCCCTGCCCTGCCCTGCCCTGCCCTGCCCTGCCCTGCCCTGCCCTGCCTTGCCCTGCCTTGCCTTGCCTTGCCCTGCCTTGCCTTGCCTTGTCTTGCCCTGCCTTGCCCTGCCCTGCCCTGCCCTGCCCTGCCCTGCCCTGCCCTGCCCTGCCCTGCCCTGCCCTGCCCTGCCCTGCCCTGCCCTGCCCTGCCCTGCCCTGCCCTGCCCTGCCCTGCCCTGCCCTGCCCTGCCCTGCCCTGCCCTGCCCTGCCCTGCCCTGCCCTGCCCTGCCCTGCCCTGCCCTGCCCTGCCCTGCCCTGCCCTGCCCTGCCCTGGCCTACCCTGCCGTGCCCTGTCGTGCCCCGTCGTGCCCTGTCCTGTCCTGCACTGCCCTGCACTGCCCTGCACTGCCCTGCACTGCCCTGCACTGCCCTGCACTGCCCTGCACTGCCCTGCACTGCCCTGCACTGCCCTGCACTGCCCTGCACTGCCCTGTCCTGTCCTGTCCTGTCCTGCCCTGCCCTGTCCTGCCCTGTCGTGCCCTGTCGTTCCCTGTCGTGCCCTGTCCTGCCCTGTCCTGCCCTGTCCTGCCCTGTCCTGCCCTGTCGTGCCCTGTCCTGCCCTGTCCTGCCCTGTCGTGCCCTATCCTGCCCTGTCCTGTCCTGCACTGCCCTGCCCCGCCCTACCCTGCCCCGCCCTGTTCTGTCCCGCCATACCCTGCCCCACCCTGCCTTGCCTTACTCTGCCCTACCTTGTCCTGCTCTGCCCTGCCTTGTCCTGTCCTGTCCTGACATGCCCTAATATCCTGCCATGTCAAATGTCCTGCCCTGTCCCGCCCTGTCCAGCCCTGTCCTGTCCCGCCATACCCTGCCCCACCCTGCTTGGCCCTGCTCTGCCCTGCCTTGTCCTGTCCAGCCCCGCCATACCCTGCCCCACCCTGCTTGGCCCTGCTCTGCCCGTTGCCGCCGCCCTGTCCTGCCCCGCCCAGGAGCACCGGCACAGCTGCTGCATTGGCGTGCTCTCGGTTAGATAAGTCAAGTCAGATTACCAGATACAGAGCGAGTTTCGTTCAAATTGGCGAATAGTATGGTCATGACTAGATAGTATAGTTTGAATAGCAATCAAGGCTAATGTGACTCAAATTTGCATTGGTCGACGAAGGGAACTGTTCCATATGCTCGCTTCGGGCAGAATGTAAAATTTGGCAAAACATGAACCCCCAAAACACGTTCGGTTTGAAAATTGTTTAATTTATTTGATAAAAATTAGCAAAACTTAAATATTGTAAGAACAAATATATGAATAAATAGGTGCATGCCTCGTAATGAATTGTACATGTATTTTTGTATTAACCAAAACCTCTACTAGGATCTCAGTAGGTACATTGTCAGCTGCACATTTATAATGGCCATACTAGTTAACTAATTTAATTTGCATATGGTTGTTAAAAAAAATCGTCGTAATTGGAATCATTTGCATTATTGTTGAATTGTTGGACGCCAATTCAGGCCTTACAGTTTGATGTGTGATTTTGAAGTCAAATGATCTATTCAGACACCATAGTTATTCAGATGAAAACATAGTGGTTTGTGCAGCGCGCTGCACAAACTATGGCATCTAAAATACTTTAGGTACGTAAAATATTGTTTTGGGGCAAGAAAATACAGCAGTACTATAAAGCTAATTGTACCTACGCATGCACCAACCTACATATGCGCTGCTAATGAAAGTGAAAATAAAATTAAACGGCGCTATTAAGGGATTTAAATTAAGGGATTCACAATGACATGAGTGGCATCACATACGTTTCTTAACGTCGGCTTACTTGCAGGCATCAGGGGCGGGGAACTGGGGGAGACCCCCTGACAACTTACCAGGAGGACCCGCTACGATGTGCACCCCCAATGTCATTTCAAAAGTTACACCCCTGCCTACTACTATCTACTTTCTACTATTTCTACCACTTTTTACTATTTCTACCACTTTCTACTATTTCTAGTTCTACTACTTTCTACTAATTTCTACTACTATTTCTACTTATCGTAAGAGAAATATGTTTGGCAATCCAAAACAGTACACACAGACACAAATTTAAGCCAAATACAATATTTTGCAATGAGGGGCCCATGGCCCATTGCTCACTTCCCCCCCCCCCCCCCCCCCCCCCCCCCCCCCTTCAGCACCCCGCCCCGCCGTCCACCCCGCCGTCAGCAAAATGTTGTTGACTGGTGGTTAGGGGGGTTGGGGGTGGAGTGTCACAAGCCCAGTCCGGGTCATATATCCGAAAAGGGACGCATTGTTGCAGTCTAAGTTATAGGGACAATGGATATGGTTGTGATGAGCTATGGCAGCGCCATCTGCATAGTGCTCGCCACCAGCTGACTAGTATAGGTGACGCCACCTGCGTGGTCTTCGACGGTCGGAGAGATGACGCTCTGAGGCACAAACCGCCGAGCTTTGATGACGAATTTCACTGAGCAGGCTTCACTCTCACCCTCGAATACCTTGCAAAATGAAGAAAGGCTAATTTTACTGGTGTAAAACTGGATTAAAAAAAATGTTAAGGGCGCTGAGCAGCTAGGCATATGTCGAACAAAGTTGCTGACTACAATGTAGAATCTTTCAGTGTTATTCACCAGATCCAGGACACGTTTGATTTATGAACATCATATGTTCTCAATTCATTTATCTTCACAAGCAACACTGGCAAGAACTGTATGCAATATGAACAATTCATAACACGTTAAATGTTGGAATTACGACAAAAACATGATTTTTTAAGAGCACTTTGCGAATTAAAGCAAGCAACCAATAAATTGCATAAGTTGACCATCAACTATAATTTGTATACACAGACACAATATTATTAAGAGGCCTGCCAAGTGTAAACAATAGTTTGCTGGCTCTACGAACAATTAGGTGAAAATCGCCTAGTTATATCAACTTAAACGTAGTTCACCGTCACAGGCGCAAACAAATGCAATTGTATCTTATTTCCTGGATGTATTCTCCCTGAAGATGTGGAAGTGACGCCAGTGCTGTATTTTTGCCACTGACTACAAAATCCTCCATCGATTAAATAAATTCCGGCATTGTCTGCCTTCACGCTACATGACATTTTGCACGAAATTGACATGAATTGATTAAAATAGCGCATCATCATATCGTGTATTACAGAAGATAGCAGTTTGGCCTGAACCGTTGAACCCGTGGTACAGTTCTGTGTAGATTGGATCGGCCTGTGTCAAGCACCTTCCCTCTCTGAAGCATACCGAGGAAACGGACTGCAGCTAAAGTTTGCCGCAGCGCCGTCCAGGGGCGCCGCCACCATTTTTTGATAGGGGGGTGGGACGGGTCCAATGTTTTTTTTAATCGTAGAAAAAAAATATCTTAACTTGCGCGGCGCTGGAGGACCCCCTCCCGGATTTTCTCAATAACTTGAAAACGATGAGAGTTATCGAAATGAAACTTTTGGTACCTTATGCTGCATCAATTCTACGTCTTCTGACAAAATTGTATTGCAATTGGTCATGTATTCTGGAAGATAACGTTTTAGTGACGTCATGACATTCCATTTTTGGTGGAAAAACGTTAAATGTTTGTAAAATCGTAACAAATCGAGTTTTGATGCAAATCGTAAAAATTAAACGTCAAAAAAGTAAATAACATTTTATTCCAAACAGTTATCTCAGATTTGCAAAATTTTAGATTTTGGATCCCAAAAATGCAAAAAAAAATATTTTTTGGGGGAAAATTTCCATAGAAGTATTTTTTCAAGATATTTAACAAATCGGAAGATATATTAGAGAACCAAGTATCGACGATATCCAAACCAAATTTCAAAGCAATATCTTCATTTTTCACTGACTTATGGCTCCATAAGTATAAGTAACTCATGTCATTTTCTGAAGAAGAAAAAATATTATTTTGGCTTTTAGTGACCAGATACAGAAAAATAAATGCCACCGCTGTATTTCTGAGACGAAGCTGGTCTAGACACATCCTTTTTTATTTAGATTAATCAATTTGAACTTTTGACCTTTTTGTGACCTGATCACCTAAGGGGCTATTATATGGGGTAAAGTTGTGAAAATGGTCGCTACTATCGAATTATACGTGTAAAATAACCGATGCAACATGTGTCGTATGGGTTTCGCAGAACTGTGACCATTTGTGACCTGACATTGACCTTGACCTTTGCTTACAATTTCACTTTTGCTTATACGGGAGATGCATGATACCTTTGAGAGCACCTTTTGCGATATTGGTCGTTATCTAAGGCTTTGGATGGAAAGTATGGCCCAAAAGCTAAAACACCTTAAGTTTGACCCTTTGACCTGATCTGACCTGACATGTGACCTTATTTTAAGAATTTTGGGTCTGCGATATTTGTCTACATGAGAGCTTTCGATCGCCGCCTTGCGCGTCTCGCTGCGGTCATTGGTTCGGAAGATACGAGGGGGGGGGGGGGTAAAATTTACACCCTCCAGCGCCGCGCGTTCGGCTGGAGACCCCAGCGCCGCGCGGGTTAAAGGGAGATATTCACCTTTTCCGACAAAAATGGAGTTATTACTTGAAATCGATAGACGAGACGAAAATATATTGTAAATTGATCACATTTTGCATATAAATATTTCTACCGAAAGATATTTCAAGTTGTAGTTGATAAGTGATCAACGTTTATAACGGTCGGTCCTCAGCAAGTACTCGGAAACGAGTTCAGTAAATTAGCCTCCCTACGCATTGCTATTTATCACGAAGGTATGCAATATGTTTCCTGCACTCTATCTTTTACGAATATGTGCCAAACTTGTATGAATAATCAACAAGCATTTGACAAAAGTGCGTTGAAATCGGCAGTTTAGCTTGGCCCCGGACGGCGACCTATTTAGTGTATGCGATTTGTTGATATACACCCGTGTTCAACGTTGAACAGATTGATACAAGGCGTTGCATATGTCGCGTTTCGTTAGTGGAGGGAAAGCACACGTAATTTGTATTCCAGTCACGTACTCGCCACCAACTGGGTTCAAAGACGAGCCCATACTCCGAAACTATAAGACCGATCTGGGTCATTTCTTCACCATTCGATCGGGCGTGGCCAAAAACGGTGCTGTTTTGGATTGTATATAGATTGGTCCACTCTAAGTGGACCAAATTAGACCAAAACTACCAAAAACCTTTTTGGGTGGTTTTGTTCCAATCTGCATGAAATCCAAAACAGCACCGTTTTTGGCCACGCCGGATCGAATGGTGAATAAATGACCCAGATCGGTCCCATAGTTTCGGAGCATGGGCTCGTCTTTGAACCCAATTGGTGGCGAGTACGTGACTGGAATTAAAATTCAGCGGAAAACACCGATCATGAACTTCCAACTTTGAATTAGGGAATAATTATATGTAATTCTTAAATTTGAATAACATCATTGTTATACCATAACGGAAGCCTAGGAAATTGTTGCTAGCAAAATCAAAAGGTAATATTTCTCTTTAACAATGGCTATCTAGGAATTTGCAAAATGTTGGCTTTTTTACCCCCAAAAAATAAACAAACTGATTTTTTCGGAAACATTTCCACAAAATAAAAACATTTGAAGATATTAAAGGAAATAGCTTACATTCGAGCATTTTTTATCTTCCAAACACAATTTGATTATATTTTGAACTACAATTTCTTTTGATATTGTCAAAAATGGCCATACATCGCGCCGATTCAGGACAGAAGGTCGTAAATTATTAATTTTATCAAAACTACATGCTCTTTGAGTCAGAGTCCTGACGTCACGTGAATGAAACAAAAATGGTTCAGCCAATCAGATTCGAAAGTAGTCGCGTAAGGATAGACTCGCAATAGAGAAGTGCCAACCGGCGGCAGGCGGTTCCCTTGCTAGCACCAGCTGCAAGCTGATTGGCTGATGGTATAGCCTCTCCCCAGGCCATCGTCAGCACCGCATTCTTTCGTCAGCACCGCATTCCTTCGCCAAACAATCACATATATTCGGCTGGATAGTCTTTTCGGTCAAGAAAACTTGCAAATAAGGGTTTCCCAACACGGGCTACAAAACTGCTATCTCAGTTAAATACTCCATGTTGAAGGTGAACTATTTCCTTTAAAGTGAAATATTTTCCCACAACAAAAATGGAGTTAGCATTGGAAATCGACTGACGAGGCCAAAATATCATATCATGTAAATTCATCGCATTTTGCATACAAAAATTTCTTCCGAGAGTTATTGGTAGTTTTCTACCGATAAGCGTTCAACACTTTTAGCGACCGGTACTTGCAAGTTACTTTTCGGTTCCATCAAACTCCGGGCTTTTCCCGTATTGCTTTTTTACGCAATGGTGTGGAAAATATTTTTGAGTTCTGCTTGTGATTATATGCTCACCCATTGCCAATTCATGCCCACCCATTTACCCGCCCATCCTCTACAATTAACAAACAATACAAGAACTGACAATTAAATCGGAAGCTCATCGATGCACGACGACGGCGACCTATTTAGTGTCGGCGATTTGTTTCGAAGTGCCCATTCAACAACGTTGAACAGATTTATACAAAAGCGCCAGATGTGCCGCTTTCCAATAGTGGAGGGAAGATACCGACCATTCATGTTCTCAAACGTCCAACTTCGAAATAGGGAATAATGTTATTTAATTCTTAAATTTAGATCACATTTTAATACCATAATGGTAGCCAAATAATTTGTTCTAACAAAATCAAAAGGTCATGAATTCCCTTTAAACAAAAATAGAATATATATGAGAGAACTAAGTATGGACGATACCCAAACCAAATTTCAAGTCAATATCTTCATATTTTACTGACTTATAGCTCCTTAACTATAAGAATTCCTCACGTCGTTTTTTAAGTTACTTTTTTATTGACCAGAAACATACAAATACCGCTGTATTTCTGAGACCAATCTGGTCTAGAAATATGCCTTTTTATTTATATTAATCAATTTCAAATGTTGACCTTATGTATGTATGCATATATATATATATATATATATATATATATATATTTACTTCGCGGGGCATCCACAAATTGGCGTGGCTATTAAACCCCGGGTCGAGTGTAGAACATGCAGGGAAAGAGAACACACAGACCTGATCCTGATGATATTGATATGTGACCTGATCTTGACCTGAGCCCTGAGGGCCATTATATGGGGTTAGGTTGTGAGAATGGCCGATACTATATAATTATACGGGTAAAATAACCCATAAAACATGTGTAGCACGGCTTTCGTAGACCTCTTGCCAATAATGATCTTTGGTGACCTGACCTTGACTTTGATCTTCGCTTACAATTTCACTTTTGCTTATGCGTGAGATGCATTATACCTTTGAGAGCACTGTGTGCGATTATAGGGTGAATCACACTGTACACACCGTACACATGTTTTCTTGAACACGGCTACTGAATGCCAGGTGCTGTTAATGCCTGACATTTTACCTGGCATAATTGAAGATTAATGTGTTAGGGCCTCGAAACATTCAGTATTAGTGATTCATTAACTCGCGCCCCGCTGGGGTATTCGACCGAACACTGGGGGGGAGACTTTGCCTACCCTCCCCCCTCGTTATCTTCCGAACCAATAACCGCAGCGAGACGCGCAAGGAGGCAATCGAAAGCTCTCAATGAGACGCATCTAAAGCATACGTGACTTAAAAATAAAATAAGGTCACATGTCAGGTTACAGTCAGGTCAAAGGTCAAAATTAAGGTATTTGAGTTTTTGGCCCATACTTCCCATCCAAAGCCTAGATTGCGACTATTATCGGTCAAACACACTGCACACACCATCTTCATGTTAGATTGAAAACGCATAATTTTCAGCATGGCAGAGTAGTCCATGGTCTCAGGATCGTCATATTTGTAGGTATGCAATGTCACCAAATTTGATTGAGCTTCAACATGGAAAACATTGGCGACACATGAAGGAAATTATATACACGGAGTACATTTTTTACAGCGAAAGGTTGTTTGGATAGGGGGTGTTGTACCCCGCTATCTGGAGATAGGGGGAAGCGTCCCCCCCCCCCCCCCCCCGGTGGCGCCGCCCCTGGCGCCGTCACAACGGGAGCCAATATTGAAGTTTAATAATGTGCGCCAGGGCCTTTAAAGGTTCTGATGTACGTAGTCAAAGGAATGGTCATATTGAGGAATGTGGCGCTACGCATTTTTGACATGCGTCGACTCGGTTTGTTTTTGTCCCCATAAACGGTGGATCTAAGTAGCGCCAGAAGGCATCCATCAGCTCAAACCATTATGAAGTACATTTCTTCCTTCATAAAATGGCTTTCGACGCCTTATAGACATAACATAAATCATAAATTGACGTAAAAGTTGCACGAAACGCGTAGTGCCCAGCCACTGAGAAATGTCCTATCTGATGTCGAACAGTACATACCTGTGTTCTGTTAAATAGACAGTCATTTGTTCACAGTTTTCCGCGGAAATGTTGGGACGAATGTTTTGTGGGACGTCAGCGACTCCATGCCGGCATGCAAGGCTGCAGGAGATTCCTCCGACATGACAGTGATTTCTAGGACGCGACGGCTTCGCTGTGTAGCTGCGTACAGACTGCCTGCAGCAGCCGAGCCGAATTTGCCTGTGTGTGGCTGCAAGGCAGCCGTCTATAAATGGTACCATCTACTGCTGATGACGCCGAGGGAAGGTCACTTCTGTCCTCGCGTGACGCAATGCCGCAAAAATCTGAAGACATCCGCTCACTATGCAACCTTAAGAGAAATCGTGGAGCCTTGACCACAAAATAGCATTAAGCCGTTTTTGCTTAATCTTTATCGCTTTGTGACATATTTAATTAAAGTAAGTTAGATGGCTAACAAATACAACGTATACCACACAAACTGCAAACGAATGCACTTTGTCGGCCTTAGCTCTCCGGTATTTGCATACCCTGGCCCCTTGTTAGCTGCAAAGCCAGTCTACAATCTATTGCCATGGTATGCAGTGGCGAATATATGGCACTCATGAACATTATTGTGTCACTGAAAAACATGCTACCGAAATGGTTAATTTACCAATTTTCTATCTAAAGCAAAGAAAGTAATACAATATAATATAAAATGATTTTATAAATCAGCGAGCGTATATGTATCGTATATGCAATCAGCACCGCCCCTGTCTAGAATGTTTAGCTTTACCTTATTGTACCAGTAAGGCGCCGTAGTTGGCGATGAACGAGCGAACGCGAAATAAATGTATGGGGAATTTCAACTCGATCGAGCAAGTAGTTTCTGAGATACAAAAAGTGCGCACGTGCGCACGTGCAGAGGCACCCATCTGTGACTTGTGGGAACGTGGGGGCTGAGAGGTCCCTAACCACACACTAAATTTGAACACAATCGGCTCAGCCGTTCCTGAGATACGGAATAAGGGTGTGCACGTGCGCACGTGCAGAGGCACCCACCCCAACTTGTGGGAAACTGGCGGATGAGAGGTCCCTAACCACACACCAAATGTGAACACAATCGACTCAGCCGTTCTTGAGATACATAATAAGGGTGTGCACGTGCGCACGTGCAGAGGCACCCATCCCTGACTTGTAGGAAACTGTTGGATGAGAGGTCCCTAACCACACACCAAATTTGAACACAATCGGCTCAGCCGTTCCTGAGATATAGAATAGGGGTGTGCACGTGCGCGCGTGCAGTCACCCCACCTCTGAGTTGTGTGAAAGTGGCGACTGAGGGGTCCCTAACCGCACACGAAATTTACACAAAATATGCCCAGCCGTTGCGGAGTCATTGCGAGAAAATCCTTTTCAACACCCCTCGCGCCAGGGCCTCCCGTAAGTAAGTAACTGGGTGGATAAATGCCCACCCAGTGCTCCAAAATGCCCACCCAGTGGCGAGAATTTGCCCACCCAGTTGTAAACTATGACATTACGGGCATCCGTAATCTCCCGTCCCCTCTCGGCGACCAAAAAGCAACAAAGTAACCATTCCTGGCATCGGTAGTCAATTGTTCCTGTTCGGAAGCATTTTGATGCGCATGGATAGACTAATCACGCCGCGCCAAACCGGAGTCCATCAGAGAGAAAACCTACGGATTCGAGTCATTATTCCAGTAATTCGTTATGATCTGGGTAGCTGTTACCCTGGTAGCTGTTAGAGACAGCACAGTCGCTGCCATACTAACTGCTGCACTGGACATCACTCATTACTGTGTGATTCGGGGGATTTCCTGAGTTCAGATATAATATAATAAATATGGTTCATCGTGTTCCCGTCATGTTTTATTTGTATTCACGATGTCAGCGCCATTCCATGCAAGACGGTGTATTCCAGCAGAGGCAGGTTAGTCCGCGCCCCGCTGGGGGATAAGTTTCACCCCCCGCTCCTGGACTTTCCCAATAACTTGAAAACTATAAAATATATCGACGTGAAACTTTCAGCACCTTTGGTCCTTAGGTATGCTGCATCAATTATACGTCTTATCACCAAATTTCAATGGAATTAGTGTAGGACTTTGGATTTTGGTAGATAATGACGTTTTAATGACGTCATGTCATGCAATTTTTGGTGGAAAAACGATAAATGTTTGAAGAATCATAAAAAATGAGTTTTAATGCAAATTGCAAATACAACGTCAAACAAAGGAAATTATATTTTCTTCAAAATGGCGATCTCCAATTGGCAAAAAAAGGTTTGCATTTTGACCCCCAACAAATATAAAAACTTTGTTTTTCGGAGAAATTTCCACAAAATCAAAGTTTTCTTAAGATATTAAAAAAAACGGAATTTGTATTGGAGAACCAAGTATCGACGATACCAAAACCAAATTTGAAAGCAATATCTTTATTTTGGACTGCATTATGGCTCCCTAAGTATGAGTAATTCAAGACGTCATTTTTTATGTTGCGTTTGTTGGCTTTTACTGGCCAGACACTGACCAATAAATACCACCACTGTATTTCTAAGACAAAACTGGTCTGGAAACATGCCGTTTTATTTCGATTAATCAATTTCAAATTTTGACTTTATGTGACCTGACCTTGACCTGAACTTCACCTAAGGGCCATGATATGGGGTCAGGTTGTGAAAATAAATGGCTACTACTATCGAATTATACGTGTGAAATAACCCCTAAAACATGTTTCGCATGACTTCCGTAGACCGCTTGCCAATAGTGGCCTTGTGTGACCCGACCTTAATTTCACCTTCGCTTATGCGGGGATGAGAGCACTTTGAGCGGCAATAGTCGCAATATAAGGCTTTGAATGGAAAGTATGGCCATCAACTCAAATACCTCGATTTTGACCTGACCGTGACTTGACATGTGGCCTTATTTTAAGAATATCGTGTATGGATTAGATTTGTTTCATTGAGAGCTTTCGATCACCGACTTGCGCGTCTCGCTGCGATAATTGGTTCGGAAGACACGAGGGAAGGGGATGGGTAAAATTTACCCCCCCCCCCTAGCGGGACGCGTTCGGCTGGAGACCCCAACGGGGCGCGGGTTAAAATGGATGCAAAGTTAAAAACACATATATCCACGCTAAAATGTAGAGACAGTGAAAACTTAAAGGTCACGAAAAAACCTACTCCGCCGGCCTACATGCTTGTAAACTGTTTCAGCACGGAATCATTGCTGCGGCGATACTGGCGAGAGTTCCGCGTTTCGGTGCTGTGGTGGTCCTGCTTCGGACGCAGCTATACTTCTTCGTGTTCGAGCCACGGGAACTCCGGTCAGAGGCAGATAAAATTATACAGACGAAGATTGCAGAACTAAGTGCAGAGGGGCGCCTGACAAGGATGCCCTCACAACTCCATTATAACCAGAGAGAAACCTCGCAAATCCCAGAAGTAAACCGATAAGCCTTAGAAAATTGATAACAGAAGAGAAAATACTCAGTTATGGAAATATGTCACTTACGGGCGTCGTTACTATCGGCAAGTAATGAGTTGTAGATCTTTTCGCCCTCGATGCGGCGCGAACAATTCCTCTGCCTATATTTGAGTCTTAATGAATTAATTTGATTCACATATTTGATATACAATGGACATTGACTGCGTTTTTAACATAACACAATAGTGCCTCCGAACATCATAGACCGACTGGTTTAGCTCCCTTTATGCTTTTTAATTTTATATTTGAATTTGATACATTATTACTATTTGATAACCCTAAATGTTCCAAGCGGATTGGGGCGCTGCCAATCTTCGCCGGTTGCAAGGTGTTCAAACAGGATTTTGCTAATATATATAGTGTTTAGAATAAAAATATACACATAACTGTCCTGAAAGGTCACAAGTATTAATATTGAGCAGAAATTGAAAGCCACATAACAATTGCGCCGCCAAACAGCGCGAAATTTGAGGTTTTGGAAGGCTGGAGCACTATTTTGCCATTTGAATCGGACCAGAATAGGGGTATCACGAGGAAATGAGGCTGGAGCAAAGGGGGGGACCACAAAACATGTCCCTCACTTAGGGCTAACGATTTTGCAGGAGCCGCCCTTGGCAGAGCCCTGAGGCAGAGCCCTTGGAGCCGCCGGTGCCCCTTCCTATAATCTAAGCCAGCCTCGCCAAAATGCCCACCCAGTCCAAAATCCTTACGGGAGGCCCTGCCTCACGCGGCACGCGCCACGCGCAGTGGTAGTCACCCACATGAGTCAGCACTGGTCTCAACCAGGGTAGGTTAGATGGGGCTGCTCAGCAAAGAAGTCTGTTTGTCAATCAGACGTGCGGTTGCAGAGATATGAGCTTCTCAAAAGCGTCGCCACGGGCCGGGCCGGGCCAGGCCGGGCCGGGTCGGGCCGCTCATAATTATATTTTTCCCATACACCACGGAAGGACGAGCGAGCGGTTGGCGCTCGTAACCAGCTGCACAAACAGTGCTGCTCCAGGGGCTTCTGATGATAAGCTCAAGTAGTGTCACCTTAGTAGTGTCACCTAAGTAGTGTCACCTAAGTAGTGTCACCAGATGTCTTGTTAGAACCGACAAACTGCTATGTACCTAACATCTTACGGCAGCAGATACACCTGAAATGATGAACTCAACTGAAATGAACTAAGAATTATAACGTGTGGAACGCTTACAATGACATGGAGACAGATACAAACCGATAGTATTATACAAGATTCCTTTACTTAATAGAAACAGCGCAATGCTAAACAGAGCAGATGGTCTGTACACTGGGAACCCAGTGTACACAGTTACTTATATATAACACGTACCGAGCTATAACTACCTCATGTTGTGAGAATGGTTGCCAGCTCGCCTGGAGTCGCCTCTGCTCAGCACAGCTGCCGGACAGACTCCTGGCACCGCCCCTGTGTCAGAGGTCATGCCCGGGGGCGTGGTGACCTGTCTGTGGCCTCGTGACAGACGCCCGGCACCGCTCCTGTGTCAGAGGTCATGCCCGGGGGCAGGGTGACCGGTCTGTGGCCTCGTGACAGACTCCTGGCACCGCTCCTGTGTCAGAGGTCATGCCCGGGGGCGTGGTGACCGATCTGTGGCCTCGTGACAGACGCCTGGCACCGCTCCTGTGTCAGAGGTCATGCCCGGGGGCGTGGTGACCGGTCTGTGGCCTCGTGACAGACGCCTGGCACCGCTCCTGTGTCAGAGGTCATGCCCGGGGGCGGGGTGACCGGTCTGTGGCCTCGTGACAGACTCCTGGCACCGCTCCTGTGTCAGAGGTCATGCCCGGGGCGGGGTGACCGATCTGTGGCCTCGTGACAGACGCCTGGCACCGAACTGTGTCAGAGGTCATGCCCGGGGGCAGGGTGACCGGTCTGTGGCCTCGTGACAGACGCCTGGCACCGCTCCCGTGTCAGAGGTCATGCCCGGGGGCGGGGTGACCTGTCTGTGGCCTCGTGACAGACGCCTGGCACCGCTCCTGTGTCAGAGGTCATGCCCGGGGGCGTGGTGACCGGTCTGTGGCCTCGTGACAGACGCCCGGCACCGCTCCTGTGTCAGAGGTCATGCCCGGGGGCGGGGTGACCGGTCTGTGGCCTCGTGACAGACGCCTGGCACCGCTCCTGTGTCAGAGGTCATGCCCGGGGGCGGGGTGACCGGTCTGTGGCCTCGTGACAGACGCCTGGCACCGCTCCTGTGTCAGAGGTCATGCCCAGTGGCGGGGTGACCGGTCTGTGACCTCGTGACAGACGCCCGGCACCGAACTGTGTCAGAGGTCATGCCCGGTGGCGGGGTGACCGGTCTGTGGCCTCGTGACAGACGCCTGGCACCGCTCCTGTGTCAGAGGTCATGCCCGGGGGCAGGGTGACCGGTCTGTGGCCTCGTGACAGACGCCTGGCACCGCTCCTGTGTCAGAGGTCATGCCCGGGGGCGGGGTGACCGGTCTGTGGCCTCGTGACAGACTCCTGGCACCGCTCCTGTGTCAGAGGTCATGCCCGAGGGCGGGGTGACCGGTCTGTGGCCTCGTGACAGACGCCTGGCACCGCTCCTGTGTCAGAGGTCATGCCCGGTGGCGGGGTGACCGATCTGTGGCCTCGTGACAGACGCCTGGCACCGCTCCTGTGTCAGAGGTCATGCCCGGGGGCAGGGTGACCGGTCTGTGACCTCGTGACAGACGCCTGGCACCGCTCCTGTGTCAGAGGTCATGCCCGGTGGCGTGGTGACCGATCTGTGGCCTCGTGACAGACGCCCGGCACCGCTCCTGTGTCAGAGATCATGCCCGGGGGCGTGCTGTCTGGAGCCGCCCGCAGGACGTCAGTCTGGTTCTGGTGGGTGGCGATTTCGCACTGGTGGTGGTGACTGTGGTGACTGGTGGTGGTGACGGTGGTGGTGACGGTGGTGACTGGTGGTGGTGACGGTGGTGACTGGTGGTGGTGACTGGTGGTGGTGACTGGTGGTGGTGACGGTGGTGGTGACGGTGGTGACTGGTGGTGGTGACGGTGGTGACTGGTGGTGGTGACTGGTGGTGGTGACTGGTAGTAGTGACTGGTGGTGACTGGTGGTGGTGACTGGTGGTGGTGACTGGTAGTAGTGTGACTGGTGGTGACTGGTGGTGGTGACTGGTGGTGGTGACGGTGGTGACTGGTGGTGGTGACTGGTGGTGGTGACTGGTGGTGGTGACTGGTGGTGGTGACTGGTGGTGACGGTGGTGGTGACGGTGGTGGTGACGGTGGTGACTGGTAGTGGTGACTGGTGGTGACTGGTGGTGGTGACGGTGGTGACGGTGGTGACTGGTGGTGGTGACGGTGGTGGTGACGGTGGTGACTGGTAGTGGTGACTGGTGGTGACTAGTGGTGGTGACGGTGTTGACTGGTGGTGGTGACGGTTTATGTCGGGAATTACGGTGGTGATTGAGGACAGAAGCTCGGAAAAAACTCGGCTGGAGTAAAGGGAAAAGATATCGCGAAATATTCACGTTGTGTGGACACCTACGTGCCTTCAGTAGCTGACGAACAGACGGCAGTCAGGAAAACTGTGCTCGTTGCTGAGTGCAGTCATCGACCATCTATGCCCAGATCAAAGAGAAGTAGTGAAACGTACGGCATGTGGATACATGTGGGGTGGCAGGGGCCCGGGAACAGGGGGCAGCGGGGACGCTTGCCCACCAACATCTGGACCGGGGGGGGGGGGGGGGGCGCCCCCCCCCCCCCCTCCAACATTGGCGAGCAGAAGTTTCCCTAAAATGAGCTCTTTCAATTTTCTTCACAACAAGTTATATAAAATATGAAAGCCTCCATACGTCACATTCATTTTGTTTTCGTTTTCTTTTATAGCATGTCATGAGTATTATTATTATATAGCTTTGCTTTTATCACGCGCAGTGGAAGGGGGGGACACTTTTGTGCTACCCCCCCCCCCCCCCCCCCCCCACACACACACACACACACATGTTTTTCGTGAATAGCTCGCAAACGAAGCGGCGCAGGGCGGTGTTTTTACGCGACATTTACGCCAACTCAATAGCAGATCGTTTGACATAAAAAAATCAGTCGATAAATGTTTGAGTTATACGGATTTTCGTTCCAAGATGGCGGCCAGAATCGAGGTCGCAAAGCGATATCTTCGGAACCAACAGTCAGATCGGGTTGATTCAAACGACATTCGGTAGACAATGTCAATGTTCATCCCCATAAACAACTTTGGACACATTGCTCGTGATATGTGACGTCACAGAGGTCAAATTCCCAAAATTGTAACATTTGGCTAGATTTGACCTTCGTGACCTCATTTGACCTTGCAGATATTGACCGAAGGTCACGAAATTTTTGAAAATGTAGATCATCATAGCACCTACCTACCCTGTAAGTTTGATCGTTCTAGCTTTCATATTTTCGGAGATCTTAGTGCCTCATCACTAAAGTGCCTCCCCCTCCACTGCGTGTTAGTGGCATACCCCTCTCCACTGCGCGTGTTATAGCAGTATCGTATACCTTTCTTTTCCTTCCTTTTCCTTTTTCCATTATGTTCTATGAGAATATATTGGAAAACTTTGGTAGCAGTACATTTGGTAGCAGTTGTCTGCTTGGCGCGTCGTCGTTAAACTGACGCACTGACGGCGATAGACTTCTGCTGCATTTTGTTTATAAGTTTATCCCACGTCACCGTTACGGATGTGGTCAAACTGGCGTACGGCCGGCCCTCTAGCTGTCCTCTCTGTCTCTGCAAACGGGGCGGCAATTGCAGGCAAGAGTTATCGTAAATGTCGTAGGTTACCGTGATACGGTGAAGCGGTCGGTGCAGCCCACACTGGTGGGCTTCTTCAAGAAAGAAAAAACGTCAGGCGTCAGGTACGAGTATTTTATCAGACGACAGGCGGGTTTACAAAGGCATACGGTTCGCTACGAGCGAGCGAGCGCTCGTCCTTCCGTCGTGTGTGGAAAAAAATATGATTATGAGCGGCCCGACCCGGCCCGGCCCGTGGCGACGATTTTGAGAAGCTCATATCTCTGCAACCGCACGTCCGATTGACAAGCGGACTTCTTTGCCGAGCAGCCCCATCTAACCTACCCTGTTTGAGACCAGTGCCGACTCACGTGGGTGACTACCACTGCGCGTGGCGCGTGCCGCGTGCCGCGTGCCACGTGAGGGGTGTTGAAAAGTATTTTCTCGCAATAACTCCGCAACGGTTGGGCAGATTGTGTGCAAACTTCGTGTGTGGTTAGGGGCCCTCAGCCGCCACTTTCACACAACTCAGGGGTGGGGTGAATGCACGTGCGCACGTGCACATTCCTATTCTATATCTCAGGAACGGCTGAGCCGATTGTGTTCAAATTTGGTGCGTGCTTAGGGACCTCTCAGCCGCCGCCTTTCCACAAGTCAGGGGTGGGGTGCCTCTGCACGTGCGCACGTGCGCACCCTTTTTTGTATCTCAAACTACTTGCCCGATCGAGTTGAAATTCCCCATACATTTCCTTCGCGCTCGCGCGTTCATCGCCAACTACGTCGCCTTACTGGTAGTAGCATGACCCCCACTTTTTCATAATTTTTGCTTTTTATGTTAACCCGCGCCGTGCCGGGGGCGGAGCGTTTAGACCCCCCCCCCCCTCCTCCCCTAAGGTTTTTCGAGGATAGCGAAAAACAGCGGCGCGCCGTTTTTGCCGTTTCAAAAACGGCGCACGGCGCCGCCGTTTCAAAAACGGCACACGGCGCACAGCGCCGCTGTTTCAAAAACGGCGCATAGCGCCGCCGTTTCAGCCCCCGTTTATGGCACACCTGTTCGGGCATCAATTACCCGCATTTTGTGCAATTCTTAACCACGGGTCATCTCAGGTCAGGTCACGTGACCACACCTCCAAATAAATTTGCGGTCGTACCACAGCCACAGTTTTTGGCCGATCGATTTCAAACTTACAGGATTTCATGAGGTCATAGGTACCTACAATTCGAATATCTAAGATTTTGAATACCGGGGACCTAAGGTCGCCGCCGGTCGGATCAATTTCGCGACCTCCCATTAGTCAATGGGGAAATATTAAAATGTTTCCTATTCCGAGAATACGCATGATATCAGTCCAATTCCTTCTGGATCATGTTATCATAGGCTATTATTGATGATCCAGGTTCAATTTTTGTTCAGTGACCCCCACAGGGTCAGCCGAGGTCAGCCGAGGTCACCAACACATTTGGTGTCAATAACTATCGATAGAATGAAGATAAAGAAGTGAAACCGGTATCAATGTGTTTGTCTCGTCGAGACACGTCTCCCAATATGCAACATGACCTACTTGGGTCGCCACTTGACCTTGACCTGAGGTCAAAGTTCTAAGTTGACCTAAACTGGTCCAAATGAATGTGATTTGAAGCGCTTTGACGAGACGAACATGATGTCGTAAAATTAATTGCCGTATCTTTATTAGGTAAAAAGTTATTTGCGAACGTTTTGCCAAAAAATAGCCCTTTTGACATATGATGACCTCTGGAGCCTAAACTATTAACCTAAGATACAATTTGATGACACTTTATGATTAAATATTTCAAGAGCTTTCGATTGTTTTGTTTTTTCGTTTGTTCCTACCTCCCATAGTTCACGAGTTATTTGGGGGTTTCTGGAGCGATGTCCTAAAACTGGAAAATCTGGCCTGCGATGACCTCTTGTGACCTCAATATTGACCTGAACCCAAAAATGTAGGACTAGTTTCAAAGTGATTTTTGATGAGCTTTCGAACCATGTTTTCGGTTTTCCAATAAGGAGAATTTTAGAACGAAAATGTGCACCAGGATTAGAAGTGAGAAGATTGCCCCAAAAAATGGTTTCGCCCCCCCCCCCCCCCCAACTTTAAAATCGTTCCCGGGCCCTTGTGGGGTGGGCGCTGTTCCATGGAGCTTTCACATCGCCTTCATTCTCAGGTCGGTCCGTACTGGCTTATTTTTTACTCATATATTGCAATGATAAAGTCTCCGTTTTTGAACGGTGATGGTTCTGCGGTAGTGGCTCAGTTTCTATTACTTTTTCCTGAGGCTACGAAGCTGCAGCTCGTCAAGCTGCATCGCGTGACGATGCAGCTCGTCAAGCTGCTTCGCGTGACGATGCAGCTTGACGAGCTGCCTCGTCACGCGAAGCGGATCGAAGAGGCTCTCTGTTTGAAGTCACAATGTCAGCAAGTGTGTCATTGAGGACACAATGTCAGCAAGTGTATCATTGAGGACACAATGTCAGCAAGTGTATCATTGAGGACACAATGTCAGTAAGTGTATCATTGAGGACACAATGTCAGCAAGTGTATCATTGAGGACACAATGTCAGCAAGTGTATCACTGAGGACACAATGTCAGCAAGTGTATCATTGAGGACACAATGTCAGCAAGTGTATCATTGAGGACACAATGTCAGCAAGTGTATCATTGAGGACACAATGTCAGCAAGTGTATCATTGAGGACACAATGTCAGCAAGTGTATCATTGAGGACACAATGTCAGTAAGTGTATCATTGAGGACACAATGTCAGTAAGTGTATCATTGAGGACACAATATCAGCAAGTGTATCATTGAGGACACAATGTCAGCAAGTGTATCATTGAAAACACAATGTCAGCAAGTGTATCATTGAGAACACAATGTCAGCAAGTGTATCATTGAGGACACAATGTCAGCAAGTGTATCATTGAGGACACAATGTCAGCAAGTGTATCATTGAGGACACAATGTCAGCAAGTGTATCATTGAGGACACAATGTCAGCAAGTGTATCATTGAGAACACAATGTCAGCAAGTGTATTATTGAGGACACAATGTCAGCAAGTGTATCATTGAGAACACAATGTCAGCAAGTGTATCATTGAGAACACAATGTCAGCAAGTGTATCATTGAGGACACAATGTCAGCAAGTGTATCATTGAGAACACAATGTCAGCAAGTGTATCATTGAGAACACAATGTCAGCAAGTGTATTATTGAGGACACAATGTCAGCAAGTGTATCATTGAGAACACAATGTCAGCAAGTGTATCATTGAGAACACAATGTCAGCAAGTGTATCATTGAGAACACAATGTCAGCAAGTGTATCATTGAGAACACAATGTCAGCAAGTGTATCATTGAGAACACAATGTCAGCAAGTGTATCATTGAGGACACAATGTCAGCAAGTGTATCATTGAGAACACAATGTCAGCAAGTGTATCATTGAGGACACAATGTCAGCAAGTGTATCATTGAGGACACAATGTCAGCAAGTGTATCATTGCGGACACAATGTCAGCAAGTGTATCATTGAGAACACAATATCAGCAAGTGTATCATTGAGAACACAATGTCAGCAAGTGTATCATTGAGAACACAATGTCAGCAAGTGTATCATTGAGGACACAATGTCAGAAAGTGTATCATTGAGGACACAATGTCAGCAAGTGTATCATTGCGGACACAATGTCAGCAAGTGTATCATTGAGAACACAATGTCAGCAAGTGTATCATTGAGAACACAATGTCAGCAAGTGTATCATTGAGGACACAATGTCAGCAAGTGTATCATTGAGGACACAATGTCAGCAAGTGTATCATATCAGTCAGCAGCACAGCCAGGGGCAGACCAAATAGCGAAGATTCGCCGATAGGTCTAAAAGCAAACGGAAACGGGCAATGTCATTCGGAGCCCAATGAGCGGATCGGGGACCCCACGGTAGGATTTTGTCGGGCGATCGGGGACCCCACGGTAGGATTTTGTCGGGCGATTGGGGACCCTCACGGTAGGATTTTGTCGGGCGATCGGGGACCCCCACGGTAGGATTTTGTCGGTCGGATCGGGGACCCTCACGGTAGGATTTTGTCGGGCGATCGGGGACCCCACGGTAGGATTTTGTCGGGCGATCGGGGACCCCCACGGTAGGATTTTGTCGGGCGATCGGGGACCCTCACAGTAGGATTTTGTCGGGCGATCGGGGACCCTCACGGTAGGATTTCGTCGGGCGATCGGGGACCCTCACGGTAGGATTTTGTCGGGCGGATTGGGGACCCTCACGGTGGGATTTTGTCGGGCGATCGGGGACCCCCACGGTAGGATTTTGTCGGTCGGATCGGGGACCCCCACGGTAGGATTTTGTCGGGCGATCGGGGACCCCCACGGTAGGATTTTGTCGGGCGTTTCCCGATGACAGAATAGAGGTGTGGTATAGTCGCCAATTCGGTCGCTGACATGTGGGGAGCCGCGCTGGCCACATGCAACAGTCATGTTAGTATATACCGGTCGGTCGCGGTCGTGGTCAGGTAGCTCCCTGTATTGCTTTCTGGACTATAGTCCGTTTGGTCCCACACGCAGTGAGTGTCGTAACAGCTGCCTTGTAACTCAGAAAGAACGTCGCGAGGGTAAGATGTGACGTTACGTAGACAGACAGCCCGAAAGTCAAGCAAGGAAATCCGTCATTTGTACGGGCCTGTATGATCGGGAAACTAAAGTGTAGTACGTGTGAACGTTGGATGGCGGCGCCTCCTCGGTCTACAGCGTGTCGACAGCTCGCTGTGAACGTTGGATGGCGGCGCCTCCTCGGTTTACAGCGTGTCGACCTCACTGTGAACGTTGGATGGCGGCGCCTCCTCGGTTTACAGCGTGTCGACAGCTCGCTGTGAACGTTGGATGGCGGCGCCTCCTCGGTTTACAGCGTGTCGACCTCACTGTGAACGTTGGATGGCGGCGCCTCCTCGGTTTACAGCGTGTCGACAGCTCGCTGTGAACGTTGGATGGCGGCGCCTCCTCGGTTTACAGCGTGTCGACAGCTCGCTGTGAACGTTGGATGGCGGCGCCTCCTCGGTTTACAGCGTGTCGACAGCTCGCTGTGAACGTTGGATGGCGGCGCCTCCTCGGTTTACAGCGTGTCGACCTCACTGTGAACGTTGGATGGCGGCGCCTCCTCGGTTTACAGCGTGTGGACCTCGCTGTGAACGTTGGATAGCGGCGCCTCCTCGGTCTACAGCGTGTCGACAGCTCGCTGTGAACGTTGGATGGCGGCGCCTCCTCGGTTTACAGCGTGTCGACAGCTCGCTGTGAACGTTGGATGGCGGCGCCTCCTCGGTTTACAGCGTGTCGACAGCTCGCTGTGAACGTTGGATGGCGGCGCCTCCTCGGTTTACAGCGTGTCGACAGCTCGCTGTGAACGTTGGATGGCGGCGCCTCCTCGGTTTACAGCGTGTCGACAGCTCGCTGTGAACGTTGGATGGCGGCGCCTCCTCGGTTTACAGCGTGTCGACCTCACTGTGAACGTTGGATGGCGGCGCCTCCTCGGTTTACAGTGTGTCAACAGCTCGCTGTGAACGTTGGATGGCGGCACCTCCTCGGTTTACAGCGTGTCGACAGCTCGCTGTGAACGTTGGATGGCGGCGCCTCCTCGGTTTACAGCGTGTCGACAGCTCGCTGTGAACGTTGGATGGCGGCGCCTCCTCGGTTTACAGCGTGTCGACAGCTCGCTGTGAACGTTGGATGGCGGCGCCTCCTCGGTTTACAGCGTGTCGACAGCTCGCTGTGAACGTTGGATAGCGGCGCCTCCTCGGTTTACAGCGTGTCGACAGCTGGCTGTGAACGTTCGATATCGGCGCCTCCTCGGTTTACAGCGTGTCGACAGCTCGCTGTGAACGTTGGATATCGGCGCATCCTCGGTTTACAGCGTGTCGACAGCTCGCTGTGAACGTTGGATATCGGCGCCTCCTCGGTTTACAGTGTGTCGACAGCTCGCTGCCAGGACTGCGACGTCTCAACTTAGAGACGGCGAGCAGGAAGCCAGCGGAGTGCTCTTCCTCGGAACGCCTCGACTCCAAGGGCTTCTCCTGTAACTTCTGGCGTTATTGTGGATTTGGAGAGCTTGTTTACTATGAATACGATGTTGCTGGTAGTCGATCTGGCTGTTCGTCAACTTTGAGGAAGTGTGTTTCGAACAAGTTTGGTTATTTCGAAGATGATTACGATTTACGAGGCACAGTTGCTTCCGCTAGCAGGACATAAAATGTCGCTAGAAAGCAGGAAGAACATCGGCTTATACAACCTACCGAAACATGTCGTTGGAAACCAGGAAGAACATATGCATATACAACCTATTGAAACAGGTTTGGCTCACAACTGCGTCATTAAGCCACAGAATAGCGGCTTGTTCATGTCCGCACTAATGAGTTTAGTTCGCTTCCTCATGACGCGATTAAATACCCAGATCGGGTTAGGAAATGTCTCATTTGGGAGTTTCCTTGTCGCGTAGAAAGATTCGCGCCTGAACCCTGAACTGCGCATCCGAACATGCCCGAAGCTAAGTAGTCGACAAAGCTGTATTTACATAGTCGACACTGTTACAACATTCTTGTAAGCACGTTTCAAAAACACACTCACCGCTGCACTGATGACGCGTGACATCGTCTGACAGCTGCAACACAACATGCAAACACGGTACGACTGTACGCCACACGAAATGTCCGGATGGCGGCGCCTATCCGGCCGCCTGTTGTCCCTAATGACACGATGATGCGTTTGAACAGAGTTGATCGATCCTTATACGCTTACTGTAAGCATACTGCTAAGGGCTCTCGTGACCGACGGCAACGTCACACTGGCGTGACGTCATCTCGTGGCTATGTCTGTGCTGCGTCACAACGGCTAACGGCTTTGTCCGCTGGCTTCTGCTGCACGGCTGACGTGCTGGAGGCTACGGTGCCAGACGTCTACTGGGGGGTGACCGTTTAGCGGTGGCCGGTGACCGGTGACCAGTGACTAGTGACTAGTGATCGGTGACCGGTGACCGGTGACCGGTGACCAGTGACTAGTGACTAGTGACTAGTGATCGGTGATCGGTGACCGGTGACCGGTGACCGGTGACCGGTGGTCTGGTCACACGGTGACCGGTGACCGGTGACCGGTGACCGGTGACCGGTGACCGGTGACCGGTGACCGATGCTTGACGTCCAGTCACTGTCAGTTCAGCCGGTGGTGCTGCCGGGGTCGGCCTGGTAGTCGGCCCCTCCGTCAGCCGTGTCGGCTGTGCGCGCCAGGCGCCGGCGGCCGGCGCCGGCGGGGGACCGGGGCGGCCGCAGCCCCAGCGCTGGGTCAGCAGCTCGCCGGCACGTGCTCGGCCGGGCCGGCGCCACCGCGGCGCCCCTGGAATGCTGCTCCTATTGCCTCCCGTGGGCACCGGCGCCACTCCGACCAGCAAGGACACCGCGCAAATAAATAGCGTGACCGGGCGGTGCGCACGAACAGCCAATAAATAGCGGTGCGCACCGGCGCCGCGCGCGAGTTTCGCAAGGGCGCCCCCGCCGCGCTGGCCGGCTGCCATCGCCGCCCGAGGAGCCGACCAGCGGCGGGCAGACGCACCACATCGGCACAGTGACTAGAATCTAGATAGCGTCGTGGCGCGCCATTCGTCCATCGAACATGAGCTCGCTCTGAGAGCTCTCGCTGCGTCCACGGCAGGGTGCTTCAGTCCACCGGTGGCGCCTCGGGCCGACACAAAAACAAAAACAACAACAAACTGCCGCCACGACCGCCGGCGCCGGCGCCGACGCTGTCTCGTCGCCTCGGCGCCAGTCGGCGGCGGCGGCGGCGGGGCCACGCGACCCGCGGCTATAGAGCTGCCGGAATGTCTCCGCGCGGCTATAGAGCTGCCGGAATGTCCGCGCGGCGGGACCGGTCTCAGGTTCTCCTCCGATCAGAACAATTTGGCGGCGGCCGGGTGCCGTAGTGCCGAGTCGCCCGCTACGGCCGCACGGCCGCACGGCGGGGCGGCCGCCGTGCTCAGGTACTGCACAGAAGGGCGCGCGAGGCGCGTCCTGGCCTCTACCGACTGCTGCGGCACGAGCAGTCGCAGCGCGTCACCAGCGGGTACTGGACGCGCAGCCACTTGCAGTTCCGGCTGCGGCGCCAGTCCTGACAGTGCCAGCGTAGGAGTATCAGGTCTCGACTACGCGCCGGCTGACAGGTCATCCCGGCGGGGATCGAACAGGAGCGCTGTGAGTCGCACGTGCCGGTACGCACCCAGCGCGGCCAGAAGCGCAGGCCCAGATCCTTCCAGCGGTGGCGCACGGCGCAGTGCGTGTGCGCGTGCAGGTACTTGAGCATCTTGCGCTGGACGCGGCGCGACAGGCGCATCCGCTTCGTGGAGCCGTCGGGCAGCGTGAGACGGTTGAGCCGCAGTCGCCGCAGGTTCGAAGGAAGCCGGGACGTGAACTTCAGCTGGCCGTTCGACTTGACCTGCGCGAAGAGAGACAGCTGCGTCAGACATGCAGCACTACCTCACCCTGCACACCAAGTCATTCTGGCGCAACAAAATTACAGATATGATACTGGAGGATAGTTGACCCGTTCACCCGTTAACATGTTAAAGGGAATGTTTCACCTTTGTATTAGTTTTAAACTGAGATAGCTTTTAGCTTGGGCCGGTATTGAAATGTCTAAATTACTAAGGCCATTTTGTTCCCAAAACTTAACCGTTTTTAACCCGCCATTGACGGGGGGCGTTTAACCCACCATTGACTGGAGGGGGGCGCTTAACGCCACCCCCTGATTAATTTTCGCAATAGCTAAAAAACTAATAGGCCTATCAAAGTGAAACTTCGAGTACCTTCTTATACATCATGTTTACGTCGTATGCAAAAAATTAAGAAATTTCGTCGATTTTTTTCTTCTCGAGTTATAGCTAATTTAGTGACGTCACTACACACGAGTTTTACACCAAAATAAGCTAAACTTTGCCAGCCCGTACAAATGCCACATTTGAAGCAAAATGCAATCGAAAAACGCCAAAATATAGCAAATTGCAACGGCTACAAACCAGCTATCTCGTTTTTTTAATGTTCGTTTTTTAGCCCAAAAACGAAACAAAGTTTTGTTTGGAGGAAGGAAATTATCACAAAATCAAAATTTTCTCAATTATTTTATTTAAGAAAAACGGAAGATATGTCAGAGAACTATACCTTGGCAACTATATGCCAAATGTCAAACAGATATCTCCACTTTGACTGACCTATGACATCTAAAGTATGGGTAAGTCGTGACGTCATATTTTTTAATTGCGTTTTTTCTTCTTCTTGTATTGACCAGATACAGACGAATGAATGTCAGCACTGTATTCCTGAGAGAAAACTGGTCCAAAAACATGCCTTCTTTATTTATATTTATCAATTTCAAATTTTGACCTTCAGTGACCTGAACTTGACCTGAAATTGACAAAAACTTCACGTAAATGAATTAAGTTGGTAAAATTACTATCACTATCGAATTATACGTGGCAAATAACCCATAAAACATGTGTTGCATGACTTTCGTAGAGATTTTGCGCTTAGTGAATTTCTGTGACCTTGACCTTGACCTTTGCCAACAATCTCACTTAAGCCCATGCGGGATGTGTATAATACCTTTGGCAGCACTTTGGGTGATCATGGTCGTAATTGATGGCTTTTGCCGGAAAGTATGGACCATAAACTAAAATACGTCGATTTTGACCTTTGACCTGACCGTGACCTGACATTTGACCTCACTTTGAAATGTTTGAGCATGCTTTATATTCGTCTCATTGGGAGCTTTATAATGCCGTCTTGCGCGTCTCGCTGCGATAATTGGTTCGAAAGATAACCAGGGGGGTGTTTAACGCCCCTCCACCCCCCCCCCCCCCCCCCCCCAGTAAATGGCGTTCGGCTGAGGACCCCAGTCAATGCCGGGTTAAGCAATTTAATTTACCATTTGCAAAATGACTCCAGGCTGGTGCAGCCGCTGATTGGCTGACAGCCACCTTTTCAGCCAATCCCACTTTGTCAGCCAATCAGAGGCGGTCTATAGCTCAATAATGACGTAATTCACCCAAATCTAAAAACTTCATTTGTATAAAGTTAAGTGACTTTTCGAGTGTAAAAATATCACCATCGTTTTCAGCAGCACTTACTTCATATTTTCTACTACAACCAGCGTATATTTGACAACTTTCAGGAAGGTGAAACATTCCCTTTAACAATAGCATTTTTTTTCGGGAGATAGCTTGACCCGCTATGCTCTTAGGTTTTGGCTTGTCGACCTGTGCATCATAAGCTCGTTAACCCATTGACATTTTCCCGGAGATCACTTGACCCGCTAACCCGTTGGACGTTGACCGGTTAACTCATTGACCCATCGACCCGTTGGCCCGGTAACTCATTACTATTTTTCTGAAGACAACTCGGAACTCTCAGAACAGCTCGGGAGGTAGGTCGGGAGTCGGCCAGTCAGAGAGGAGATCCCCGGGTGCGGCAGACAGACAGACAGACATTCAGACAGCCTTCAAATAATCAGTTAGATTCATACACACATCACTCTGAGGATGAACACATTTCCACAATAAAATGCAGGAAATTTCTTTAAAACTATTTTTAGTGAAAAAAATGACTTAATCGAGAATAAAACGACACCCTCAGCATACAAAACAAATTAACTCTATATGTATTTTATATGCACCACAAAATACCGTCAAATATGATCGATGAATTTGCCGGCACCTCACCTTAAAAGGCAGTTTCCAGGTGGTGATGTTATCCCTGGCGTTGGGAGGCATGTCGATACTCATGTACTTCGTGTCCAGGAAGCGACCCAGCTTCATCATCAGCCGGCCGATGTCAAGGTCGCCGGGGGAGGGGTCGTACCTGGAAGACAGCACCAGGGGGTCAGGTCAGAAGGCAGGGGAGGGGTCAACCTGAAGACGAACACCGGAGGGTCAGGTCGGAGAGGGAGGTCAGCTCAGGTACGGCGAGGTACGCAGAGGTCAGGGAGGAGGCGGTACTGGAAAGGCAGTTCAGAGGATTTACGCAGGGTCGAGCAGAGCTAAGAGCCAATTCAGCAAGTGCGTATAGGACCTGACTTGCTGTTGTTCGGTTTGACAAGGCCAGGAGCAGCATGCACACTGAACAGATCGCACTGACTGAAAGTCGTTAAAAAGCGGGACAGTTTAACAAAACTCAAACTTTGTTACGCATGCATCCTATTATTCGTTATCCTTTTTGAATATCAGATAAGTATATGCACATACCAATTGTATATAGATATTGCCGAGGAATACATTATATGACGTCATTGTGGGTAGGTAGGTATTCGTTATGAAAAAAAAAATATCAACACTGAACTTAGCTTAATGAAGATTAAGTAAAAAACTATTTGTGGTGCCATATTGTTGCACTTCAACAGACATGTATTACGAACAAACATGTATTCAGACGAATACAGAGTCTGATAGTCTGAATATTTCGAATAAAAAGTATTGGATTTGTTCGTCGCGTCTTGACGATGTTGAATAATATTATTAAAAATTACGAAGCTCCGTATTGTATGTATTTGCCGTGTGTTGACAGACGCACCATGTCGGTAAGCCTGCCTTACAAGCTGACGTTATGCAGAGCTCCGTATTGTATGTATTTGCCGTGTGTTGACAGACGCACCATGTCGGTAAGCCTGCCTTACAAGCTGACGTTATGTATGTATGTATCCCGTTATGTATGTATGCATGTATCCCGTATTGTATGTATTTGCCGTGTGTTGACAGACGCACCATGTCGGTAAGCCTGCCTTACAAGCTGACGTTATGCAGAGCTCCGTATTGTATGTATTTGCCGTGTGTTGACAGACGCACCATGTCGGTAAGCCTGCCTTACAAGCTGACGTTATGCAGAGCTCCGTATTGTATGTATTTGCCGTGTGTTGACAGACGCACCATGTCGGTAAGCCTGCCTTACAAGCTGACGTTATGCAGAGCTCCGTATTGTATGTATTTGCCGTGTGTTGACAGACGCACCATGTCGGTAAGCCTGCCTTACAAGCTGACGTTATGTATGTATGTATCCCGTTATGTATGTATGTATGTATCCCGTATTGTATGTATTTGCCGTGTGTTGACAGACGCACCATGTCGGTAAGCCTGCCTTACAAGCTGACGTTATGCAGAGCTCCGTATTGTATGTATTTGCCGTGTGTTGACAGACGCACCATGTCGGTAAGCCTGCCTTACAAGCTGACGTTATGCAGAGCACATCAGTCTCGAGAAGAGTCGCCGGGGAGTGGACGCTGCAGTTTGACATACGCGAGGCGTGGCGGCGTGGAATGTCACAGTCGGCGGCCGGGTGGTCGGGTTCAGACATTGATGCGACAACATCTGACACATACCTGCCAAAACCGCTTGGGCGAGGCATGGTAATCGAAATGGATTCCGACATATTTGGGCGCAACTGGGAGGCATCGGAGTTGGTATGATTATCTAGCTGGGCGATGGTCATGCATGTGTCCTTGTGTCCAATACTTTCGACGGCTGAAACCTTTTGCTTTTGATTGTTGTTTTTGCTCAGAGTCTGATAGAGCACAAATGGTGCGGGAACAACTGTTTAACACCATTGCACATGTTGCTCTGCATCGCAAATGCACAAAATGGCGCACCCATTACATTGATGTATGCACATTCCGAAATCTGCAATGCTCACCGCACCCTATTTGCCGTAAGAGACGAGACGTAGTGTACGTCCCCTTGTCACATCGAATCTTACGTATCATCGACAATCGGAATCCATTCGACTTCCGACGGTTTATTGCCTCTTTTCGTACCCTTTTACAGCGGTGTGGCCGAATATTTTGTCCCATGTCGAGTGACACTGCACCATCGATTGCTGAATGCTGCCCTGCCGACTGTCGACAGATCTGTGAGATCACTGTATCGGAGGTAGTATGCAGGCCGTGTGTGTGTGTGTGTGTGTCTGTGTCTTGGCCGCGCGTCAACCGTGTGCCACCAGACTGGTCCGTCAGAGGTCGGTCACTAGGTGCAGGGCTCCTCCCTTGTGCTCGTACCTGCTGCTCTTGCTCTCGATGAGATCCAGCACGGAGACAGATTTGTCGTCGGGTCGCGGCCGGTACAGGTCTTTACAGAAGGTCAGACGGGCGCAGGCCAGAAGAGTCAGTACTGTTCGCCAGCGGAGTACCGCCATCTGAAACACAAAGACAGAAATCTTCAGAACAGGACGGGGCGCAAGGGGGGGGGGGGTAAACACGGAAGACAAGACAGAGCTGGGATAGGCAAGAAAGGGTATTCTCCGGAGATGCTTAGCTTATGTATTAAAAGAGAGCGACTCATCTTTCAATGTCAATGAAGAGTATGTATTGTGATGACAGTTACTACAGTATAACACTCCGTTTATCTATGTTGTGCTACTTTCCATACTATTTTGTTAGCCATGCTTTGAATATTTAACGAGGTTATGACAGACACCACATGGAAAATGTAATGATAGGTAACTTATTTGCAGACGTACAGATGAATTTAATATATCCAAGCTTAAGCAGGCATAACCGGAGATGCATGAACAAAAACAAAATACTGTAAACAACTGAAAAACAAACGGTGCATATGGCCTGCAACTGTTCGGTTATGTGTTACACTACTTGTCGTATTTACAGAGAGACAGCAGACGGCCTGGGTTAACGAACATAGCCTGTGTCCACGTAAGTCATTAAAGGCGGGGAGGTCTGGCGCGGAGGAGACGTTTGGGGTGCCGCGTGATGATGAAGTTGGCGCCTCGTGTGTACCATCGGTTCTGGATGTTACCATCGGCTCTGTATGTTACCATCGGCTCTGGATGCTATGACGTCAATGCTGCTAGGTCGTGTCGTTATAAAATCAAATTAAACAGATTGATAAGTCCAACTACGACAACCCGTCTAAACACTGGAGTGTAAGCCTACTTAAAGAGTCCCAAACGTAACGCACCCTGGGAGGCCTCTGAAAATCGCATAACCTTCCTGATTCGTCCACCGAAGTTCGTGACTAACATTATTAAAGCCAGACTCATTTAACTTCTCGGTAATTATGGATACGTAGTGAACTTTCGCATGCATAATTTATATGACACAAGGCCAAAGCTAACCATGTAAAAATACATGAAAATGGGCAAAACTATTTGCATGAAATATTCGTGGGTCTCTAAAAAGTACAAGTCCTTCGTTGAGAGCAGAGTTCGTCATGGGCTGGGCTGGTCCTATGGGCCATGTGCTGGGCCTGGGCCGGGCCTCAACTTTAAGGAAATTACTGAACTCTGGATGCGCCTGGGCCTGACAATTTTGAAGTAATGCGCGCGTCGCACAAGCTCAGGTCAGAGCTCAAAAATATTGTATCCAGCAGTTCACTTACACAGCAACACACTGTTGCTGTGGCTGTGACTTTCTGTTTTTTTGGTTAGCATAGTTGGTTCATTGTTTCACATTTATAGTATACAAGTAAATATGCTAGGATAATGATTGCAAGTTTTGTGAAAATAATGATATGCTTAATCTGAACGGGCCGGACCGGGCCTGGGCCTCAATATTATGAATTTGACCGGGCCTGGTCCGGGCCTGGGCTTGGTGTTCATGGGCCTGGGCCGGGCCGGGCTGGGGGATGGTGGACCCGTGACGAACACTGGTTGAGAGTCTAATAATGTTCGGGTGTGCCTATGTATTTTACAAGAACTTACAATATGGATGGTCTGTGCCATACCGAAATAAATGCCACCCCTCTTACAATACGCATATGTTTATACGATGGCATTGACTATAATAATATTTATACTGATAACTAGTATGTCTTTTTCTCTTTTTATGAATAAATCGTCCTTCACTTAACAGCAACGTGTGCTGCAGCTAACATTGGAACCGCAACATGTGCTGCAGCTAACATTGGAACCGCAACATGTGCTGCAGCTAACATTGGAACCGCAACATGTGCTGCAGCTAACATTGGAACCGCAACATGTGCTGCAGCTAACATTGGAACCGCAACATGTGCTGCAGCTAACATTGGAACCGCAACATGTGCTGCAGCTAACATTGGAAACGCAACATGTGCTGCAGCTAACATTGGAACCGCAACATGTGCTGCAGCTAACATTGGAACCGCAACATGTGCTGCAGCTAACATTGGAACCGCAACATGTGCTGCAGCTAACATTGGAACCGCAACATGTGCTGCAGCTAACATTGGAACCGCAACATGTGCTGCAGCTAACATTGGAACCGCAACATGTGCTGCAGCTAACATTGGAACCGCAACATGTGCTGCAGCTAACATTGGAACCGCAACATGTGCTGCAGCTAACATTGGAACCGCAACATGTGCTGCAGCTAACATTGGAACCGCAACATGTGCTGCAGCTAACATTGGAACCGCAACGTGTGCTGCAGCTAACATTGGAACCGCAACGTGTGCTGCAGCTAACATTGGAACCGCAACATGTGCTGCAGCTAACATTGGAACCGCAACATGTGCTGCAGCTAACATTGGAACCGCAACATGTGCTGCAGCTAACATTGGAACCGCAACATGTGCTGCAGCTAACATTGGAACCGCAACATGTGCTGCAGCTAACATTGGAACCGCAACATGCACTACTCAGTCGACAGTCACGGAAGCAAAACCACTTCTGACGTAATACAGATGCTTATGTAAGAAAGAGTAGCATTCTTAACCCAAAACCATTACAAATGATCGCAGAAGTGAACACGATTACACATCTGATCGCACAGGCACATATGCTCTCCTTTGCACGGAAGTTTGCAAGAAAACGAGAAACGTTTTGCCAGCACTTAAGCCCGGTTCCCACCGCCACCGGTCAACAACGAACAGGACAAGAACGGACAGGACAAGAACGGACAGGACAAGAACGGACAGGAAGTTGGTGACTTTGCGATGTCTCCAAAAGTTGAAAATCGATAGATCTGGTAACAACGTTAACCATCTGGTAACAACAGCGACGAGCGATCGAAAGTTCAGCAGTGTTCCACTTTGTGTCCATTTCCGACCACTCTGGCGAAAACGTTCGCCGACGAAATGGGTGCGGTTATATCCTGGATACAGAATATAGATCTCCAATATTTCTTACGCACAACTAACCTAACCTAACCCCGCCATTAAGTCCGATCGGGTCGACACCTAAGATTCGCTCGTAGCCATTCATTCCGATCGGGACGAAACCTAAGATTCGCTCGTAGCCATTAAGTCCGATCGGGACGAAACCTAAGATTCGCTCGTAGTCATTAATTCCGATCGGGACGAAACCTAAGATTCGCTCGTAGCCATTAAGTCCAATCGGGACGAAACCTAAAATTCGCTCGTAGCCATTAAGTCCGATCGGGACGAAACCTAAGATTCGCTCGTAGCCATTACTTTCGATCGGGTCGGCCTAAGATTCGCTCGTGATAGAAAAACTTCGCTGTCGCCGGGATTCGAACCGGCCACCCTCCCCATAAAAGACCTTATCACTGAGCTAGATCGGCCTATGGCTGCGGAGGCACTGTGCCACATCTAACCCAGCGCCACAAATGTCGACATAAATATAGATTCTGTATCCGGGATATAACCGCACCCGACGAAATCCCGGTGCCCACCGCCACCGGACTATTGGCATGGTTGAAGTCTTATTTAAAGGATCGCAGTCAGGTTGTTCGTGTAGGAAGTGCCATTTCTGGATCTAAAAAAAATATAGCTGGCTGCCCTCAAGGCTCGGTCCTTGGACCTTTGCTCGCCCTCATGTACCTTAATGACTTATCTAAAATTACTGAAAATGATTCACTTTTCTACGCTGACGACACATCCCTATATTTATCCCACCCACAAGACAGCCAACAACACAGACTCTCACTGCAAAACGACTTGGACATGATAAGACAGTACGGCACCGACTGGGCTATTACATTTAACGCGGACAAGACAGTACAACAAACATTCACAAACAGGCGTAATGACCAAGACTTTGACCTCTCTTTCGATGGACAACCCCTACTTCCCGTGACTTGCCACAAGCATCTAGGACTACATCTTTCCACTGACCTGCATTTTCACGAACATATCAATTCCTTGATACGAACCATAAATTCTCTCTTAGGACCTATTTATCCTGTTGCAAGGTTTCTACCAAGATCAGTACTTAAAGAAATATATGTAATATACATAAGACCACACTTTGACTATTGCGACATAATCTACGACGGTAACCTGACTGCCTCTGACTCAATACGACTCCAGACCATACAGAACCGCTGTGCCCGACTAGTGACTGGAACCTTGTTTCGCACACCCACCAACGCTCTACTTAACGATCTAGGATGGGAACGACTAGCAACGAGACGACTCATTCACAGACTTCTCTTTTTCCATCGACTATATTACAACTACCCGCCTCTTCCTTCATACCTGACTAACCTCTTGCCTAACATAAGACAGGACGCTACAGGACTTCAGTTACGTAACGCACACCTTCTCTCACTTCCCCCTATCCGGTTAACTTCCTTTCGGAAATCGTACATCCCTGCTACGATTAGACAGTGGAACCTTCTTCCTGAAACACTCCGTAACACTCCTTCTCGACGTGACTTCTCTCGTCAAGTCTGGCAGCGATTCGGGGCACCCGAGCCACCAGCACTTAACTCCGTAGGTACACAAACACTAAACACACAACACACAAGACTACGTGTCGGCTTATCAACACTACACGCCCACCTCTTTCAACTCCAACTCACACCAAGTCCGTTGTGTTCTTGTGGACACACGTACGAAGACACTATCCATTACATACTCTGGTGCCCCCTATACACGAATCACAGAACGAACCTCTTTAACGCAGCGCGACGCATTGTGCGCGACTTTGATGATTTGTCACCCAAAAACATATTAGAGCTCCTGCTCTTTGGTAAAAATATTTCACAAACACAGGGTATATACATCGCACATCACTTACAGACATTCATAGCACTTTCACAAAGACTCAACACCCACAAATAACACAACAATCACACATTACCAGCACTTTCACCACGCTGACCTGCTGTTGCCGCCTGTGCCTGGCCACCTGATTTTCGAATGGCCGCTCGGCGGGCTGGTAGCGGGGCCTACGTGATCTGTTCCTTAGTTTTGGTAAAATCTCTGTTTCATTTGTTTCATCTGGAGAGGCGCTATGATTTAAGCTTTTGCTTTTGCGCCAATCCATTATTGTCCTGTTTGATTTGATGTCTTTTTGTTAACAAAATAAACAAACTGAAACTGAAACCGGACAGGAACGGAAAATACGGTGTGATTTTTCATTTTTAGGCGAGCCTCAAACTGAGGCTCGCGGCTTGAACTTTGTACTGTCCGCTGTTGACCGGTGGCGGTGGAGACCGGGTAAGTGGCGGTGGACCGGTGGCGGTGGAGACCGGGTAAGTGGCGGTGGACCGGTGGCGGTGGAGACCGGGTAAGTGGCGGTGGACCGGTGGCGGTGGAGACCGGGTAAGTGGCGGTGGACCGGTGGCGGTGGAGACCGGGTAAGTGGCGGTGGACCGGTGGCGGTGGAGACCGGGTAAGTGGCGGTGGACCGGTGGCGGTGGAGACCGGGTAAGTGGCGGTGGACCGGTGGCGGTGGAGACCGGGTAAGTGGCGGTGGACCGGTGGCGGTGGAGACCGGGTAAGTGGCGGTGGACCGGTGGCGGTGGAGACCGGGTAAGTGGCGGTGGACCGGTGGCGGTGGAGACCGGGTAAGTGGCGGTGGACCGGTGGCGGTGGAGACCGGGTAAGTGGCGGTGGACCGGTGGCGGTGGAGACCGGGTAAGTGGCGGTGGACCGGTGGCGGTGGAGACCGGGTAAGTGGCGGTGGACCGGTGGCGGTGGAGACCGGGTAAGTGGCGGTGGACCGGTGGCGGTGGAGACCGGGTAAGTGGCGGTGGACCGGTGGCGGTGGAGACCGGGTAAGTGGCGGTGGACCGGTGGCGGTGGAGACCGGGTAAGTGGCGGTGGACCGGTGGCGGTGGAGACCGGGTAAGTGGCGGTGGACCGGTGGCGGTGGAGACCGGGTAAGTGGCGGTGGACCGGTGGCGGTGGAGACCGGGTAAGTGGCGGTGGACCGGTGGCGGTGGAGACCGGGTAAGTGGCGGTGGACCGGTGGCGGTGGAGACCGGGCCAGGAATACATTGGCAAACCTCCGTGCAAATGTGAAAAGTCGACGAAAATGTGCTACATTATTCCAATTATTTATATTTCATGTCATGGAAAACATAGCAGAAAAGTAAGCAGCATTGCCTTATCGTTTTATCGAAGACCCTTGAAACTGTTTTTCCTGGAAGCCTTTGAATTTTAATTTGCAATTTTTATGTGCCGTTTTCAAAGCACGAATGAAAAAAAAAAATCATCACCGTATAGCACATGTTTTCATTGTTGTTTTTTTTGGTTGTTGTCCGCGTCGGTTTCCGTGTGCGGTGTGTTGTGTGATCCGTCAGTTTGGTCGCGTGACACGGCCGTCAGCCCCGAGCTGTAGCCCTAGCTCGCGCCCGCCGCGCTGTCACGGTCGGTGGTGCAGTCACCGTCAAATCACCGCTGTCAACGATGGCGCCGCGCCGTGCCACCGCGCTGATGGATCTGCCGCCGGATCTATGCGGATCTATTCGGACATCAGAACGGCCGGCCGCGACTCCACGATGCACGGTTGACTTATTGCTAGTCGGCGTATCATATTGAGACATGTCGGCTACCGATGCAAAAACTGAGCAATTGACTGAGCCGATCTTCACGTATGGCGCCGAATGGATCGAACCGTAATCGTGTTCATAGAATCGATTGTTTGTGCAGCACGAAGCTGGGCTATTTGATCCCCTGAATACCGAAACACGCGCCGTACCGACCATAAATCAAGGACATTCCCCGATTTGAATGCTGGCAATCCGGTTATCCTCACGTTTATGGCTAAGCCATTCTAGGGATATTATTAGTTTAAATATAAGCATATAAAAGTATCGTATCTGCGAATGATTGTCTCTGAGCTCACCGTATCAAAATTAGAAGTTTACGAGCTGTTAGCTTTCATAAGCCTATTTGAGTTGCCATGGGCCGGCCGCAGTTAACCAGTTCCTTATTGACTTAACGGAGTATGTATATAAATCCTAGCTTGGGGGAATTTAAAAACGATGATGGATATACCCGAACAATGTCTCCACAACCGTACCTACGTAACTACAAATTATGTTATTATACACATAACCCAATCATTTTAACTTGTTTTGCATGTCACGTAAGAGTTATCTTTTCTGTCAATATATCGCAACGTCCCACCCGCACCGTAATGTTGAAGAGCGCGGACCGGCAGATTTACTCTAATAAACCAGTTCAGGATGACCGTTTTCTCGAAGCCATCCCAACACCAGCCATTTTCACCGTCCTAAGGTCAATGCCGGCTCGAGGAAACAGCTGAGTTCCAGATTGTTTCAGCTCAGTCCCGGTTAGTGTCGGTTTCGTGCCGGTGAATAACGGCGCGGTCAGGTGCGTCGTCAGCGAGCCGCAGGTGGCGCTCCATAATACACCCCCCCCCCCTCCCCCCCCCCGCCTCGCCCCACCATCAGGTGTGGTGATTGGGCCGCCGGATAACAGAAGTTAGACAATGGCTGCGATGTGAGCAGCACTACCAGCTCAGGCCGCAGCCAAGCTGGACGCATTCACGCCCCCGTTTTTCCCGGTGTGGGTTTCACCAGACAGGGTAATACCAAGCCAAGCCGAGGAATAGCAAGTGATTGATGGTATATTGTTGACAGAATGGTAAATAAGGCTAGCATCGTCATTGTGATAAAGTGGCGTTGAGTTGCGTTGCATTGTCGACTGCCGCGCCTAACGTTTAGGTATGAACGGACATTGCATTATTAGGCAAAATGAACCGAGAATCAATTGGATAACATTATGTCATAAAAAGTTTCGATTAGGTCCCAGCAATACATCCACTTATTTTTTTCCTGGTGATATCAGTTATACAATTAAAATAAAATATTACAATATTGTTCTATGATTGTCCAAAAATGAATGCACTTTTGTGCTCTCGTCGACGAAATAGGTACATGTTTCACTTTGAATGTGCTATTTCATATTTGAATTGTATTTCATGTGCCATTTCACATTCGTGATATTTCAATTTGAAACCAGTTCAGGAATGCTAAGTCTGCCTAGTATCATTGTTCATAGTTCATACTTCATGGAATGAGAATCCCCATGGAACCCATGGAACGGGATGGAAATAGGTGGGAATGGGGTCATTTTTGGAAATGTAACGGGGTGGAATGGGTTTGGGACAGATCATATAATTTTTAGCACCACAAAAAGTGAAATATGCTGAAACGGGTGGGAATGGGAATCATTATGAATTCGGATTGGAACGGGTTTGGGTCTGGCTGAATGGGCTGGAACGGGATGGGGGCTGAAAAAGTGTCCCATGAAGGGCTCTAGTTCATAGCAAATTAACTATAGCTCATTTGTCTACGCCCATCCCCCAAAAAAATACATATCCACATTCGGTATGTAATGTATTCCAAGCTATTACATTCGCAATTCCAGATCAGCTCAACCGTGTGACCGTGTGACTGCCACTGCCAAGCTTAGCAATGCGTATATGTATTCCTAAACACTCCCTTTTTATTTGCATAAATGCAAAATGTGTCATTCATGCTCCGGTGCTTTACAAATCGCTGAACAGAGCCCCCACACACTGTTGTGACACCTATAAAAATTGTGAAATCATCATCAATACAACATAAGCATTGTCTAACCATGCAAATGGGATTGAAATGTCACTGAAATGATGTGCTGTCAACACTTCTAGATTAAGCAGAAGTTGAACTGAACAGGAAGTTCATCGCTATAAGAATTAATGTCTCATTTGAGCAGAGCATATACTTTACTTGGAGCACTTCGTCATGCTTCAGTACCTTGGAACCACTTACTCCATGACTTACAGTCCACTTATCGCTCCACGTTTGAAAACATGGTATCGTAAGTTCTGGGAGGTCTTGAACATCTCAACGATTTACTCATGAAACGTTGCTATTTCAATATTGTATTTTCTTATTTCACTCGTCCGTCTATTCACTGGCATCACCCCTCCAGGAGAGTCTTCTGTCATAGCTGAATCCTCTTCATACTTCATACTTCATACTCGTCAGTTTCCGGGTCTTTCGTCTCCCCTCTCACAATACCTTGGCACAATTGTTCAGCCCTTTGGCCCCTGACACCATATCCTCTTTTCGTTCACCCCACAGTCCACCACTGTATCAATCCTTTATACAGGATTGATATGTCATAACTCACATCGGGTATGAGTAATGACACTATTTTATATGCTTCGCCTGTAAGTGGAGTTTTCTTTGTTGGCGATATTCCGAATACAAATATGCCACCATATCATTGATTTGTCTTCTGCATCGTTCCCATTCCCCCACCCACCATTACTTGATACTCGTGCATTCATCGCGCATATATCATCCATTTCACCAGCACAGCCCCCTGAGTTCTTCATATCACCATCGTCTGGCTGGCTGGCTGGCTGGCTGGCTGGCTGTCTGGCTGTCTGGCTGTCTGGCTGTCTGGCTGTCTGGCTGGCTGTCTGGCTGTCTGTCTGGCTGTCTGGCTGTTTGTCTGGCTGTCTGTCTGTCTGTCTGGCTGTCTGGCTGTCTGGCTGTCTGGCTGTCTGGCTGTCTGGCTGTCTGGCTGTCTGGCTGTCTGGCTGTCTGGCTGTCTGTCTGGCTGTCTGGCTGTCTGTCTGGCTGTCTGTCTGTCTGGCTGTCTGGTTGTCTGGCTGTCTGGCTGTCTGGCTGTCTGGCTGTCTGGCTGTCTGTCTGTCTGTCTGTCTGTCTGTCTGTCTGTCTGTCTGTCTGTCTGTCTGTCTGTCATATCGGACCACCCGTCGCCACCGTCGTCGCCGCCGCCGTCTCCGTCTCCACCCGTAATGCGCGCCGTCCCGCAGACGACGGCAGTAATGGCCCGAAAGATTACCCCCTCTCTCCTCCCTGGCGCCGCCGCCGCCGCCGCCGCTCTGGCGAGCCACCACCGCCGGAAACTACGTCCAAGGACGCCGCCGGCGGTACGGCGCCGGTCCCTGGCGTGGCGACCGTCCGGCGACCCGCCCCGGGCGCCGTCCGGGCCCCGCCCCGGGCGCCGTCCGGGAGCAGAGCCTGAGGGCAGTGGCCGGGAGCGGGGAGCGGGGAGCGGGGAGCGGGGAGCGGGGAGCGGGGAGCGGGGAGCGGGGAGCGGGGAGCGGGGAGCGGGGACCGGCGCCCAGACGGAGCTCGCCGGTAATGGAGGCCAGCTCCTCGCTGGGATCCGGAGCTGTATGGTCTGGCTAGACGGCCGAATGGTGATGTTCTGAGAGCTGAGGCGCGCTGCGGGGTTGAGATTTGATGGCGTTCGCACATGAGTAATGATTTAAGAAGAACTGAGGCGCGTTTCGTTGAAGGAATGCTGCTGGAATAGGCCTTACCAGTGGATGAAAGATATAACGACCTCATGCGAAACTTAAATGCCGCGTAATACTGTGCCAGTTTGACATATAATTAGTCCACCACTTGAACTATGATATATTTATTAATATTGCTCGTACAAATAATATGCAGCAAATCTTAGCTCAACGTCCATAAATGTAAAATATAAGCGTCAATCCTACATTATATTAAATAAGCATAAATGTTCAGTGTTCACACTTAAATCCTGGAAAACAAATGCGTTCCCGGTGGACAATGAAACCAGACGCAGAGATGATCCACTTCTGCTGACGCAGAGATGATCGCGTATTGAGTGAGCCAGCCTCGTGTTTTATCACTACAACTGACCCAGTGTTTATGCTACTCCTGATCATTTACCTAAATATTGATCCGACGACGGTGGTTTTGTCCGAAGAACAACTATGTGATTTCCGGTCTCAGAAACATGGGTGTGTCTCGGTCGTGTTGAATACGATCGCTCTTGTGACGTGTGACGTGTGACGTGTGATGTGTGACGTGTGATATGTGACGTGTGGTGTATGTTGTATGATGTAGGTGTATGATGTATGGTGTATGATGTATGGTGTATGATGTATGGTGTATGATGTATGGTGTATGATGTATGGTGTATGATGTATGGTGTATGATGTATGGTGTATGATGTATGGTGTATGATGTATGGTGTATGATGTATGGTGTATGATGTATGGTGTATGATGTGTGATGTATGGTGTATGATGTATGGTGTATGATGTATGGTGTATGATGTATGGTGTATGATGTATTATGTATGATGTATGGTGTATGATGTATGGTGTATGATGTATGGTGTATGATGTATGGTGTATGATGTATGGTGTATGATGTATGGTGTATGATGTATGGTGTATGATGTATGGTGTATGATGTATGGTGTATGATGTATGGTGTATGATGTATGGTGTATGATGTATGGTGTATGATGTATGGTGTATGATGTATGGTGTATGATGTATGGTGTATGATGTATGGTGTATGATGTATGGTGTATGATGTATGGTGTATGATGTATGGTGTATGATGTATGGTGTATGATGTATGGTGTATGGTGTATGATGCATGGTGTATGATGTATGGTGTATGATGTATGGTGTATGATGTATGGTGTATGATGTATGGTGTATGATGTATGGTGTATGATGTATGGTGTATGATGTATGGTGTATGATGTATGGTGTATGATGTATGGTGTATGATGTATGGTGTATGATGTATGGTGTATGATGTATGGTGTATGATGTATGGTGTATGATGTATGGTGTATGATGTATGGTGTATGATGTATGGTGTATGATGTATGGTGTATGATGTATGGTGTATGATGTATGGTGTATGATGTATGGTGTATGATGTATGGTGTATGATGTATGGTGTATGATGTATGGTGTATGATGTATGGTGTATGATGTATGGTGTATGATGTATGGTGTATGATGTATGGTGTATGATGTATGGTGTATGATGTATGGTGTATGATGTATGGTGTATGATGTATGGTGTATGATGTATGGTGTATGATGTATGGTGTATGATGTATGGTGTATGATGTATGGTGTATGATGTATGGTGTATGATGTATGGTGTATGATGTATGGTGTATGATGTATGGTGTATGATGTATGGTGTATGATGTATGGTGTATGATGTATGGTGTATGATGTATGGTGTATGATGTATGGTGTATGATGTATGGTGTATGATGTATGGTGTATGATGTATGGTGTATGATGTATGGTGTATGATGTATGGTGTATGATGTATGGTGTATGATGTATGGTGTATGATGTATGATGTATGATGTATGGTGTATGATGTATGGTGTATGATGTATGGTGTATGATGTATGGTGTATGATGTATGGTGTATGATGTATGGTGTATGATGTATGGTGTATGATGTATGGTGTATGATGTATGGTGTATGATGTATGGTGTATGATGTATGGTGTATGATGTATGGTGTATGATGTATGGTGTATGATGTATGGTGTATGATGTATGGTGTATGATGTATGGTGTATGATGTATGGTGTATGATGTATGGTGTATGATGTATGGTGTATGATGTATGGTGTATGATGTATGGTGTATGATGTATGGTGTATGATGTATGGTGTATGATGTATGGTGTATGATGTATGGTGTATGATGTATGGTGTATGATGTATGGTGTATGATGTATGGTGTATGATGTATGGTGTATGATGTATGGTGTATGATGTATGGTGTATGATGTATGGTGTATGATGTATGGTGTATGATGTATGGTGTATGATGTATGGTGTATGATGTATGGTGTATGATGTATGGTGTATGATGTATGGTGTATGATGTATGGTGTATGATGTATGGTGTATGATGTATGGTGTATGATGTATGGTGTATGATGTATGGTGTATGATGTATGGTGTATGATGTATGGTGTATGATGTATGGTGTATGATGTATGGTGTATGATGTATGGTGTGTGATGTATGGTGTATGATGTATGGTGTATGATGTATGGTGTATGATGTATGGTGTATGATGTATGGTGTATGATGTATGGTGTATGATGTATGGTATATGATGTATGGTGTATGATGTATGGTGTATGATGTATGGTGTATGATGTATGGTATATGATGTATGGTGTAAGATGTATGGTGTATGATGTATGGTGTATGATGTATGGTGTATGATGTATGGTGTATGATGTATGGTGTATGATGTATGGTGTATGATGTATGGTGTATGATGTATGGTGTATGATGTATGGTGTATGATGTATGGTGTATGATGTATGGTGTATGATGTATGGTGTATGATGTATGGTGTATGATGTATGGTGTATGATGTATGGTGTATGATGTATGGTGTATGATGTATGGTGTATGATGTATGGTGTATGATGTATGGTGTATGATGTATGGTGTATGATGTATGGTGTATGATGTATGGTGTATGATGTATGGTGTATGATGTATGGTGTATGATGTATGGTGTATGATGTATGGTGTATGATGTATGGTGTATGATGTATGGTGTATGATGTATGGTGTATGATGTATGGTGTATGATGTATGGTGTATGATGTATGGTGTATGATGTATGGTGTATGATGTATGGTGTATGATGTATGGTGTATGATGTATGGTGTATGATGTATGGTGTATGATGTATGGTGTATGATGTATGGTGTATGATGTATGGTGTATGATGTATGGTGTATGATGTATGGTGTATGATGTATGGTGTATGATGTATGGTGTATGATGTATGGTGTATGATGTATGGTGTATGATGTATGGTGTATGATGTATGGTGTATGATGTATGGTGTATGATGTATGGTGTATGATGTATGGTGTATGATGTATGGTGTATGATGTATGGTGTATGATGTATGGTGTATGATGTATGGTGTATGATGTATGGTGTATGATGTATGGTGTATGATGTATGGTGTATGATGTATGGTGTATGATGTATGGTGTATGATGTATGGTGTATGATGTATGGTGTATAATGTATGGTGTATGATGTATGGTGTATGATGTATGGTGTATGATGTATGGTGTATGATGTATGGTGTATGATGTATGGTGTATGATGTATGGTGTATGATGTATGGTGTATGATGTATGGTGTATGATGTATGGTGTATGATGTATGGTGTATGATGTATGGTGTATGATGTATGGTGTATGATGTATGGTGTATGATGTATGGTGTATGATGTATGGTGTATGATGTATGGTGTATGATGTATGGTGTATGATGTATGGTGTATGATGTATGGTGTATGATGTATGGTGTATGATGTATGGTGTATGATGTATGGTGTATGATGTATGGTGTATGATGTATGGTGTATGATGTATGGTGTATGATGTATGGTGTATGATGTATGGTGTATGATGTATGGTGTATGATGTATGGTGTATGATGTATGGTGTATGATGTATGGTGTATGATGTATGGTGTATGATGTATGGTGTATGATGTATGGTGTATGATGTATGGTGTATGATGTATGGTGTATGATGTATGGTGTATGATGTATGGTGTATGATGTATGGTGTATGATGTATGGTGTATGATGTATGGTGTATGATGTATGGTGTATGATGTATGGTGTATGATGTATGGTGTATGATGTATGGTGTATGATGTATGGTGTATGATGTATGGTGTATGATGTATGGTGTATGATGTATGGTGTATCATGTATGGTGTATGATGTATGGTGTATGATGTATGGTGTATGATGTATGGTGTATGATGTATGGTGTATGATGTATGGTGTATGATGTATGGTGTATGATGTATGGTGTATGATGTATGGTGTATGATGTATGGTGTATGATGTATGGTGTATGATGTATGGTGTATGATGTATGGTGTATGATGTATGGTGTATGATGTATGGTGTATGATGTATGGTGTATGATGTATGGTGTATGATGTATGGTGTATGATGTATGGTGTATGATGTATGGTGTATGATGTATGGTGTATGATGTATGGTGTATGATGTATGGTGTATGATGTATGGTGTATGATGTATGGTGTATGATGTATGGTGTATGATGTATGGTGTATGATGTATGGTGTATGATGTATGGTGTATGATGTATGGTGTATGATGTATGGTGTATGATGTATGGTGTATGATGTATGGTGTATGATGTATGGTGTATGATGTATGGTGTATGATGTATGATGTATGGTGTATGATGTATGGTGTATGATGTATGGTGTATGATGTATGGTGTATGATGTATGGTGTATGATGTATGGTGTATGATGTATGGTGTATGATGTATGGTGTATGATGTATGGTGTATGATGTATGGTGTATGATGTATGGTGTATGATGTATGGTGTATGATGTATGGTGTATGATGTATGGTGTATGATGTATGGTGTATGATGTATGGTGTATGATGTATGGTGTATGATGTATGGTGTATGATGTATGGTGTATGATGTATGGTGTATGATGTATGGTGTATGATGTATGGTGTATGATGTATGGTGTATGATGTATGGTGTATGATGTATGGTGTATGATGTATGGTGTATGATGTATGGTGTATGATGTATGGTGTATGGTGTATGATGTATGGTGTATGATGTATGGTGTATGATGTATGGTGTATGATGTATGGTGTATGATGTATGGTGTATGATGTATGGTGTATGATGTATGGTGTATGATGTATGGTGTATGATGTATGGTGTATGATGTATGTTGTATGATGTGTGATGTATGATATGTGATGTGTGATGTGTGATGTGTGATGTATGATATGTGATGTGCGATGTGTGATGTGTGATGTGTCATGTGTGATGCGTGATGTGTCATGTGTGATGCGTGATGTGTGATATGTGATGTGAGATGTGTGATGTGTACACAGGCGTCGGAAATGCTGTTGCAGGGGTGGCAGCTGTCACACCAACTTTGGAACTGTGTGGCGGTGCCACACCAACCGAAATTCAAGCAAATATATGTAGGAACGCGATTTGTAGATGGTATGGTAGCCTTGGATTTTGACGGGAATCCATGTATTTACGTTGTTTCCCAGGTAACCTGACTCCTGAGGAGTCAGGTATTTCCCAGTTTCAACGATCATTGCTACTAGACAAAAATCACCTGAATCCTTGTTATAGGTACACGAGCTTGTGCGGTGCCGCGAAAGAAGCGTAGTGACATTTTCAGTTTATGTTGGACCTTACTGATGGTATGATGGTCTGATGGTTTACCCTGATGGTTTCATCGTTATTCCTGAAGTTCTCATCGTCTGATATGGCTTACCCTTATGGTCTGACGGCGTGCATTATGGTCTGATGGTTACCTAATCATGATCACTGCTGGCGGAACGGGGGGGGGGGGGTGCACCGGGGCACGGTGCCCCCTAAAATTGGAAAATTAATACACTAACCCAATGTCGTTGACTGGAAAGAAATGGCTCAGAATGGGGCCGGTGCCCCCCTTAACTGACAACTTTCCGCCGCTCCTGCTCATGATCGTTATAGAGGACATATTTCCAGCAAACACGCCCCCAAGTGGGGGAAAAGTGAGATTTTTGTGCGCAAGGTGGACTAAGCTGGGCAGTCCGTGGGCTATAGCTGGGCAAGAAGGAGGACTGAAGGTGGGCCCCACATGGGATGCCCAAGATTAAACTTTTAATTGTAATAATTTGTTTAATGAATTAACTTCACCAAAATGATCTACCTTCTTGTAAACAAATTTTAGAATGAAAAAACAGTAATTTGATTGGTGGGTTTATGCTGGGCCAGTGTTCTGAAAACCATACATTTTGGTGGAAAATGACACTAAATGAAATATTTTTCACCTCGGAAAAAAATATTCAAGCCAGGTTTTCACCTCACGTAGTCATGAATTCGAATGTCGGGTGACCATTGTGTGTGAATTAACATAATTATTTAAACTGATGTTTAATTTAGCATACATACATGTCATTTGAAAAACAAGACAGCAGGCTTCAAAAACACATGAAATGCCGTGAACAAACATGCATACATACTTGGTTACCTTGGCAGAGGAATATCGTGAAATACGTTGTGTTACATACGGTTCGTAATTTAGTAGCTTCGTAAAACGTGAGGTAAGAACGAGGTCGATTGACACCCTGCTGGATCTTAACGCCAATATCATAATCAACTGATCGGCCGCGGAAATGGGTGCCTACAATTGTTAGAGCGATCGATTATCTATGTTTTTGCGAAGTTTCATCAACATCCATCAACTATTTTCGCCTAAATCTTCAATTATGATTTACCATGCTTTTCTCCATTGCTTATGCATCCCAGTTAGAAAGGCTACGACGTGTAAGGTTTTAGTAGATTACAAAACAATAAGAGGCTTTTAACGAAAATAAATTTGCAGAATATTGGAACAGAGAGTGATGAATAATTTACATTGAATAATTATCATACTATTATATTTAATATTTGATTTTTAAATAAGTTTTCCGAAGTGCCAGGCGCTCCGGCAACACAATGTTCAGGGTGTCAAGTGACACCCTGGAAATCTTAAGTATACTAAAAGGACGACATTTGCCAGACTTTTGTCCTAACTTTTCTCATTCATCAATAAATTGTATTTGTTATGACAAAGTTTCTTACCGTTCGGAAACGTATTAGTCGTAAAATAGGCCAGTTTATGTTAACATGTTCAGCGAATCCAGCTCGCAATATACTTCGCCGTTTTCATAGGTGTTGAAAATTAGCAGTCGGCTTTCCCCGGAATCAGCCTTTGCCACACCAACTTGAAATACGTTCCTACGCCCCTGGATGCGTGATGTATAATCTATGATGTATGATGTGTGTGAGACGTATGACGTGTGAGACGTATGACGTGTGGTGTGTGACGTGTGGTGTGTGACTGTGTGGTGTGTGACGTGTGATGTGTGACGTGTGGTGTGTGAAGTGTGGTGTGTGACCGTGTGACGTGTGGTGTGTAACGTGTGACGTGTGGTGTGTAACGTGTGACGTGTGGTGTGTGGTGTGTGGTGTGTGGTGTGTGGTGTGTGGTGTGTGGTGTGTGGTGTGTGGTGTGTGGTGTGTGGTGTGTGGTGTGTGGTGTGTGGTGTGTGGTGTGTGGTGTGTGGTGTGTGGTGTGTGGTGTGTGGTGTGTAACGTGTGACGTGTGGTGTGTAACGTGTGACGTGTGGTGTGTGGTGTGTGGTGTGTGGTGTGTGGTGTGTGGTGTGTGGTGTGTGGTGTGTGGTGTGTGGTGTGTGGTGTGTGGTGTGTGGTGTGTGGTGTGTGGTGTGTGGTGTGTGGTGTGTGGTGTGTGGTATGTGGTGTGTGGTGTGTGGTGTGTGCTGTGTGGTGTGTGGTGTGTGCTGTGTGGTGTGTGGTGTGTGGTGTGTGGTGTGTGGTGTGTGGTGTGTGGTATGTGGTGTGTGGTGTGTGGTGTGTGGTGTGTGGTGTGTGGTGTGTGGTGTGTGGTGTGTGGTGTGTGGTGTGTGGTGTGTGGTGTGTGGTGTGTGGTGTGTGGTGTGTGGTGTGTGGTGTGTGGTGTGTGGTGTGTGGTGTGTGGTGTGTGGTGTGTGGTGTGTGGTGTGTGGTATGTGGTGTGTGGTGTGTGGTGTGTGGTGTGTGGTGTGTGGTGTGTGGTGTGTGGTGTGTGGTATGTGGTGTGTGGTGTGTGGTGTGTGGTGTGTGGTGTGTGGTGTGTGGTATGTGGTGTGTGGTGTGTGGTGTGTGGTGTGTGGTGTGTGGTGTGTGGTGTGTGGTGTGTGGTGTGTGGTGTGTGGTGTGTGGTGTGTGGTGTGTGGTGTGTGGTGTGTGGTGTGTGGTGTGTGGTGTGTGGTGTGTGGTGTGTGGTGTGTGGTGTGTGGTGTGTGGTGTGTGGTGTGTGGTGTGTGGTGTGTGGTGTGTGGTGTGTGGTGTGTGGTGTGTGTGGTGTGTGTGGTGTGTGTGGTGTGTGGTGTGTGGTGTGTGGTGTGTGGTGTGTGGTATGTGGTGTGTGGTGTGTGGTGTGTGGTGTGTGGTGTGTGGTATGTGATGTGTGGTGTGTGGTGTGTGGTGTGTGGTGTGTGGTGTGTGGTGTGTGGTGTGTGGTGTGTGGTGTGTGGTGTGTGGTGTGTGGTGTGTGGTGTGTGGTGTGTGGTGTGTGGTGTGTGGTGTGTGGTGTGTGGTGTGTGGTGTGTGGTGTGTGGTGTGTGGTGTGTGGTGTGTGGTGTGTGGTGTGTGGCGTGTGGTGTGTGGTGTGTGGTGTGTGGTGTGTGGTGTGTGGTGTGTGGTGTGTGTGGTGTGTGTGGTGTGTGTGGTGTGTGTGGTGTGTGTGGTGTGTGTGGTGTGTGTGGTGTGTGTGGTGTGTGGTGTGTGGTGTGTGGTGTGTGGTGTTTGGTGTGTGGTGTGTGGTGTGTGGTGTGTGGTGTGTGGTGTGTGGTGTGTGGTGTGTGGTGTATGGGTGTGGTGTGCGGTGTGCGGTGTGCGGTGTGCGGTGTGCGGTGTGCGGTGTGCGGTGTGCGGTGTGCGGTGTGCGGTGTGCGGTGGGTGGTGTGCGGTGTGCGGTGTGCGGTATGCGGTGTGCGGTGTGCACAGTGCGGTGTGCGGTGTGCGGTGTGCGGTGTGTGGTGTGTGGTGTGTGGTGTGTGGTGTGTGGTGTGTGGTGTGTGGTGTGTGGTGTGTAGTGTGTAGTGTGTGGTGTGTGGTGTGTGGTGTGTGGTGTGTGGTGTGTGGTGTGTGGTGTGTGGTGTGTGGTGCGTGGTGCGTGGTGCGTGGTGCGTGGTGCGTGGTGCGTGGTGCGTGGTGTGTGGTGTGTGGTGTGTGGTGTGTGGTGTGTGGTGTGTGGTGTGTGGTGTGTGGTGTGTGGTGTGTGGTGTGTGGTGTGTGGTGTGTGGTGTGTGGTGTGTGGTGTGTGGTGTGTGGTATGTGGTATGTGGTGTGTGGTGTGTGGTGTGTGGTGTGTGGTGTGTGGTGTGTGGTGTGTGGTGTGTGGTGTGTGGTGTGTGGTGTGTGGTGTGTGGTGTGTGGTGTGTGGTGTGTGGTGTGTGGTGTGTGGTGTGTGGTGTGTGGTGTGTGGTATGTGGTGTGTGGTGTGTGGTGTGTGGTGTGTGGTGTGTGGTGTGTGGTGTGTGGTGTGTGGTGTGTGGTGTGTGGTGTGTGGTGTGTGGTGTGTGGTGTGTGGTGTGTGGTGTGTGGTGTGTGGTGTGTGGTGTGTGGTGTGTGGTGTGTGGTGTGTGGTGTGTGGTGTGTGGTGTGTGGTGTGTGGTGTGTGGTGTGTGGTGTGTGGTGTGTGGTGTGTGGTGTGTGGTGTGTGGTGTGTGGTGTGTGGTGTGTGGTGTGTGGTGTGTGGTGTGTGGTGTGTGGTGTGTGGTGTGTGGTGGGTGTGGTGTGTGGTGTGTGGTGTGTGGTGTGTGGTGTGTGGTGTGTGGTGTGTGTGGTGTGTGTGGTGTGTGTGGTGTGTGGTGTGTGGTGTGTGGTGTGTGGTGTGTGGTGTGTGGTGTGTGGTGTGTGTGGTGTGTGTGGTGTGTGTGGTGTGTGTGGTGTGTGTGGTGTGTGTGGTGTGTGTGGTGTGTGTGGTGTGTGTGGTGTGTGTGGTGTGTGTGGTGTGTGTGGTGTGTGTGGTGTGTGTGGTGTGTGTGGTGTGTGTGGTGTGTGTGGTGTGTGTGGTGTGTGTGGTGTGTGTGGTGTGTGTGGTGTGTGTGGTGTGTGTGGTGTGTGTGGTGTGTGTGGTGTGTGTGGTGTGTGTGGTGTGTGTGGTGTGTGTGGTGTGTGTGGTGTGTGTGGTGTGTGTGGTGTGTGTGGTGTGTGTGGTGTGTGTGGTGTGTGTGGTGTGTGTGGTGTGTGTGGTGTGTGTGGTGTGTGTGGTATGTGTGGTGTGTGTGGTGTGTGTGGTGTGTGTGGTGTGTGTGGTGTGTGTGGTGTGTGTGGTGTGTGTGGTGTGTGTGGTGTGTGTGGTGTGTGTGGTGTGTGTGGTGTGTGTGGTGTGTGTGGTGTGTGTGGTGTGTGTGGTGTGTGTGGTGTGTGTGGTGTGTGTGGTGTGTGTGGTGTGTGTGGTGTGTGTGGTGTGTGTGGTGTGTGTGGTGTGTGTGGTGTGTGTGGTGTGTGTGGTGTGTGTGGTGTGTGTGGTATGTGTGGTGTGTGTGTGTGGTGTGTGTGGTGTGTGTGGTGTGTGTGGTGTGTGTGGTGTGTGTGGTGTGTGTGGTGTGTGTGGTGTGTGTGGTGTGTGTGGTGTGTGTGGTGTGTGTGGTGTGTGTGTGGTGTGTGTGGTGTGTGTGGTGTGTGTGGTGTGTGTGGTGTGTGTGGTGTGTGTGGTGTGTGTGGTGTGTGTGGTGTGTGTGGTGTGTGGTGTGTGGTGTGTGGTGTGTGGTGTGCGGTGTGCGGTGTGCGGTGTGCGGTGTGCGGTGTGCGGTATGCGGTGTGCGGTGTGCGGTGTGCGGTGTGCGGTGTGTGGTGTGCGGTGTGCGGTGTGCGGTGTGCGGTGTGCGGTGTGCGGTGTGTGGTGTGTGGTGTGTGGTGTGTGGTGTGTGGTGTGTGGTGTGTGGTGTGTGGTGTGTGATGTGTGGTGTGTGGTGTGTGGTGTGTGGTGTGTGGTGTGTGGTGTGTGGTGTGTGGTGTGTGGTGTGTGGTGTGTGGTGTGTGGTGTGTGGTGTGTGGTGTGTGGTGTGTGGTGTGTGGTGTGTGGTGTGTGGTGTGTGGTGTGTGGTGTGTGGTGTGTGGTGTGTGGTGTGTGGTGTGTGGTGTGTGGTGTGTGGTGTGTGGTGTGTGGTGTGTGGTGTGTGGTGTGTGGTGTGTGGTGTGTGGTGTGTGGTGTGTGGTGTGTGGTGTGTGGTGTGTGGTGTGTGGTGTGTGGTGTGTGGTGTGTGGTGTGTGGTGTGTGGTGTGTGGTGTGTGGTGTGTGGTGTGTGGTGTGTGGTGTGTGGTGTGTGGTGTGTGGTGTGTGACGTGTGATGTGTGACGTGTGGTATATGACGTGTGGTATGTGACGTGTGGTGTGTGGTATGTGATATGTGATGTGTGATGTGTGATGTGTGATGTGTGGTGTGTGGTGTGTGGTGTGTGGTGTGTGGTGTGTGGTGTGTGACGTGTGGTGTATGACGTGTGGTGTGTGACGTGTGGTATGTGACGTGTGGTGTGTGGTGTGTGACGTGTGGTGTGTGACGTGTGGTGTGTGGTGTGTGGTGTGTGGTGTGTGGTGTGTGGTGTGTGGTGTGTGGTGTGTGGTGTGTGGTGTGTGGTGTGTGGTGTGTGGTGTGTGGTGTGTGGTGTGCGGTGTGTGGTGTGTGGTGTGTGGTGTGTGGTATGTGACGTGTGGTGTGTGACGTATGGTGTGTGACGTGTGATGTGTGACGTGTGGTGTGTGACGTGGGGTGTGTGGTGTGTGATGTGTGGTGTGTGGTGTGTGGTGTGTGGTGTGTGGTGTGTGGCGTGTGGTGTGTGGTGTGTGGTGTGTGGTGTGTGGTGTGTGGTGTGTGGTGTGTGGTGTGTGGTGTGTGGTGTGTGGTGTGTGGTGTGTGGTGTGTGGTGTGTGGTGTGTGGTGTGTGGTGTGTGGTGTGTGGTGTGTGGTGTGTGGTGTGTGGTGTGTGGTGTGTGGTGTGTGGTGTGTGGTGTGTGGTGTGTGGTGTGTGGTGTGTGATGTGTGGTGTGTGGTGTGTGACGTGTGGTGTATGACGTGTGGTGTGTGACGTGTGGTGTGTGACGTGTGGTGTGTGACGTGTGGTGTGTGACGTGTGGTGTGTGACGTGTGGTGTGTGGTGTGTGACATGTGGTGTGTGGCGTGTGGTGTATGACGTGTGGTGTGTGACGTGTGGTGTGTGACGTGTGGTGTGTGACGTGTGGTGTGTGGTGAGTGGTGTGTGGTGTGTGACGTGTGACGTGTGGTGTGTGACGTGTGATGTGTGGTGTGTGGTGTGTGGTGTGTGGTGTGTGGTATGTGACTTGTGGTGTGTGACGTGTGGTGTGTGACGTGTGGTGTGTGGTGTGTGACGTGTGGTGTGTGACGTGTGGTGTGTGACGTGTGGTGTGTGACGTGTGGATGTGGCGTGTGGTGTATGGCGTGTGGTGTGTGACGTGTGGTGTGTGACGTGTGGTGTGTGACGTGTGGTGTGTGGTGTGTGGTGTGTGGTGTGTGGTGTGTGGTGTGTGGTGTGTGACGTGTGGTGTGTGGTGTGTGGTGTGTGGTGTGTGGTGTGTGGTGTGTGGTGTGTGGTGTGTGGTGTGTGGTATGTGACGTGTGGTGTGTGACGTGTGATGTGTGACGTGTGGTGTATGACGTGTGGTGTGTGACGTGTGATGTGTGGTGTGTGGTGTGTGGCGTGGGGTGTGTGGTGTGTGACGTGTGGTGTGTGACGTGTGGTGTGTGGTGTGTGGTGTGTGGTGTGTGGTGTGTGGTGTGTGACGTGTGACGTGTGGTGTGTGGTGTGTGGTGTGTGGTGTGTGGTGTGTGGTGTGTGGTGTGTGGTGGGTGGTGTGTGGTAGGTGACGTGTGGTGTGTGACGTGTGGTGTGTGACGTGTGATGTGTGACGTGTGGTGTGTGACGTGTGGTGTGTGGTATGTGATGTGTGGTGTGTGGTGTGTGGTGTGTGGTGTGTGGTGTGTGGTGTGTGGTGTGTGGTGTGTGGTGTGTGACGTGTGGTGTGTGACGTGTGGTGTGTGGTGTGTGACGTGTGGTGTATGACGTGTGGTGTGTGACGTGTGGTGTGTGACGTGTGGTGTGTGGTGTGTGGTGTATGACGTGTGGTGTGTGACGTGTGATGTGTGACGTGTGGTGTGTGACGTGTGGTGTGTGGTGTGTGGTGTGTGACGTCTGGTGTGTGGTGTGTGGTGTGTGATGTGTGGTATGTGATGTGTGGCGTGTGGTGTGTGACGTGTGGTGTGTGGTGTGTGGTGTGTGGTGTGTGGCGTGTGGTGTGTGACGTGTGGTGTATGACGTGTGGTGTGTGACGTGTGGTGTATGACGTGTGGTGTGTGGTGTGTGGTGTGTGGTGTGTGGTATGTGACGTGTGGTGTGTGACGTGTGGTATGTGACGTGTGGTGTGTGGTGTGTGGTATTTGGTGTGTGACGTGTGGTGTGTGGCGTGTGGTGTGTGACGTGTGGTGTGACGTGTGAGACGTATGACGTGTGGTGTGTGACGTGTGGTGTGTGACGTGTGGTGTGTGACGTGTGGTGTGTGGTGTGTGGTGTGTGGTGTGTGGTGTGTGGTGTGTGGTGTGTGACGTGTGGTGTGTGACGTGTGGTGTGTGACGTGTGGTGTGACGTGTGAGACGTATGACGTGTGGTGTGTGACGTGTGGTGTGTGACGTGTGGTATGTGACGTGTGGTGTGTGACGTGTGGTGTGTGACGTGTGGTGTGTGACGTGTGGTGTGTGACGTGTGATGTGTGACGTGTGGTGTGTGAACATCATTAGCCGTGTCGTTCTAGAGCATGCTCCTGGACAGTCAGAGCAGGGGTGGAGTTTCCTATCCAGTTAAGGGGGCTTCAGCCCCCTCAACTTGTAGCTCAGCCCCTCAACTTGTCAGTCAGCCCCCTCAACTTACAAGCAGATATTTGACATACAACAATAACAAAGGAAAATATAAATAAATACCAAGACAAATACAAAAATGAAATAAGTATAAGACATTGTATTGTATATCGAACGAAGCCGTTATTCATGATGGGGAAATCAGATGAGAATAAACTATGCTTTTGGTATGCTAGGCTTGATCTGAATTCAGAGTTCAGACCCCTTAACTGATTTTGAGAAGCTACACCCATGAGTCAGAGCATACTAGCAAACTATTGTCAAACGCTTTCTTTACGATAATGATATGCTCAGTCGATTTATGTAGATTATCCCAGCGGTTGTGTATAATAAATGAGAGATCGAACACCGAGCTGTTTGCTTCTGTCATCGAATAACACAGCTTGCATAGCTAAAATGTGTTATTAAGTAGTCGATGTGAAGCGTCATCTTTCATCTTTCGTTATATAGTTATCCGGTTGTGCGTTCGTCCAAACAAGAGTGACATCACGAATTTGCACGCACGAGCACGCGGTCAGACGCCATGCAGGCTTCTTGGAGACCAGAGCTGTGTCGGAGGGGTGTGCCTATGAACATTGAGCAGCTGGCCATGCTATTAGACGGCTCACGGACAAACTGCTTTTGCAAAACTGTTCAAAGACGGTTTCGAACTTTTCGAAATACGGAAAGACGGTTTTGGTGTGGACCGAGGAGGAGTGGCTAGTCGCCGCGGCTAGCCACTCCTCGGTCCACACCAAGGCGAGAGTGAGCCGTGTGGCGCCGCAACTGCAGCAGCTGCAGGCTCACCCCAGTCAAAGATACATAGTACTGTATTGTCGTGCCAGGTTGGCAGGGTGACAGGGTGACAGGGTGACAGGGTGACAGGGTGGCAGGGTGGCAGGGTGGCAGGGTGGCAGGGTGGCAGGGTGACAGGGTGACAGGGTGACAGGGTGACAGGGTGACAGGGTGACAGGGTGGCAGGGTGGCAGGGTGGCAGGGTGGCAGGGTGGCAGGGTGGCAGGGTGGCAGGGTGGCAGGGTGGCAGGGTGGCAGGGTGGCAGGGTGGCAGGGTGGCAGGGTGGCGCGGTGGCAGGGTGGCAGGGTGGCAGGGTGGCAGGGTGGCAGGGTGGCAGGGTGGCAGGGTGGCAGGGTGGCAGGGTGGCAGGGTGGCAGGGTGGCAGGGTGGCAGGGTGGCGCGGTGGCGCGGTGGCAGTATGGTAATATGACAGGTTATCTGGGTGGTGAATGGTGCCGTAGTGGGGCGGGGGTGAGTCGGTACTCGGTGGTTCTCAAGGCCTGCCGTCAGCGGCCCCGGCACGGTGGCGCCGTGCCCACATTAAGCCCCTGTTGCAACTTCGTAGCAGGGAGCTGGCTGGCCGGCCGACCACTCCGGACTACACATATCCCCTCCCCGGAGGGAACCCACCAGCCCCCCCCCCCCCCCCCGACCAGAGCCCAATGGTCTGCAGTTTGCCCACTATTCTGCCACGGCCTAGCCCTGACCTCCGTCAAGGTTACCAGAACACAGCAGTAATGTTGACACTTGGCTGGCGTTAAGTTACTGTCCCACTGCAACTTATCCAACCATATTGACAATATAAACCTGCTGAGTTTCCTATTACAATGCAAATTTGGACATTGACAGAGCGGATAATTGCGATCAATCAGAAAAGGACATTGGCCCAATATCATTATGAACGAGCATGATTCGCAAAGTGTGGTGCATGCATTCAGTGTGACATGTGGGCTGAGGAGACCCATCGGTTTGGAATTTTCCAGCAAAGTCAGTGAGAGGTTATTTTAGGCACGTCTGCTTTGTCATGTATGTGGGCCATGGGAAGAACAGTTGGGGCACCCACATAGTAGGAGCATAACATTAGCCTAACACCAGTAAGGCGTCGTAGTTGGCGATGAATGATCGAGCGCGAAGGAAATGTATGGGTAATTTCAACTCGATCGGGCAAGTATTTACTCAGATACAAAAAGGCCCCTGCACGTGTGCACGTGCAGGGGCCCTTGACTAGTGGAAAAGTGGGGGCTGAGAGGCCCCAACCACACACCAAATGTGAGCACAATCGGCGCAGCCGTTCCTGAGATAAAGAATAGGGATGTGCACGTGCGCACGTGCAAAGACACCCCACCCCTGACTTGTGGAAAGGCGGCGGCTGAGAGGTCCTTAACCACGCGCCAAACTCGAACACAATCGGCTCAACAGTTCCTGAGATACAAAATAGGGGTGTGCACGTGCGCACGCGCGCACATGCAGAGGCATCCCACACATGGCGTGTGTGAAACTGGCGGACGAAAGGTCCCTAACCACACACCAAATTTTTACACAATCGGCTCAGCCGTTCCTGAGATATAGAATAGGGGTGTGTTCATGCGCACGTGCCGAGGCACCCCACCCTTGACTTGTGGGAAAGTGGCGGCTGAGAAGTCCCTAACCACACACCAAATTTGCACACAATCGGCTCAGCCGTTGCAGAGTTTTTGCGAGAAAACACTTTTCAACACCCCTCACGCGGCACGCGCCACGCGCAGTGATAGTCGCCCACATGAGTCAGCACCGGTCTCAAACAAGGTAGATTGGATGGGGATGCTCAGCAAAGAAGTCCGATTGTCAATTGGACGTGTGGTTGCAGATATATGAGCTTCTCAAAAGCGTCGCCACGGGTCGGGTCGGGCCGGGCCGGGCCGGATCGGATCGGGCCGCTCATAATCAGAGTTTTCCCATATACCACGGAAAGACGAGCGAGAGCTTCGCGCTCGCTCGTAATAACATTATCCCTGAACAAATATGGTTCATTCCTGCTTTGTCGCCTGCTCTATAGAGGATATTTCATATCTGCCTATCATGTCGAGAGAACAGACAGCTATAATACCAGTGTCATAGTACCATAGGCATATCAGCTCGACAGAGCTACTGTCCAAAGTTCAGATGCTGGAATTATATTATTCACCGCTTCATCATGCCCTTCATTGGAGTTGGCCTGCACTTAAGGGAAATAATGACCTGTTCCCACAAAAAATGGAGTTATTACTTGAAATCGACAGACGAGACCAAAATATATTGTAAATTCATCACATTTTGCATAAAACTTTCCTACCGAAAGATATTCCAAGTTAAAGTTGATAAGCGTTCCACACTTTTAACGACCGGTACTTGCAAGTACTTTTGGTCCTCACCAAACTGCGAGATTTTTCCGTATGTTTTTTTTACGTAATGGAGTGGAAAATATATTTTGCGTTCTGCCTGTTGTGATTATATGCCCGACGATCCTCTACAATTAATAGCCATTGAATAAAAAGGTAACCAAATTGGCAGTTAACTGATGCATATAACGGCGGCCTAGTTAGCGGTTGCAACCCTCATTTTTTTTTGTAATTGCTTCATTTATTTTCAACATTAGGAGTTTTGTATAGTTTTGTCTCTGGCTGTATATAACACTGTTTTATAGTATCAGCCAAAAAAAAAATCCCCAAAAAATAACAAACAATAGAAAAACTGGCAATTAACCCGCGCGGCGCTGGGGGGGGGGTAAATTTTACCCCCCTCCCGGATTTTCTCCATAACTTGACAACTATGACAGTTATCAAAGTGAAACTTACGGTAGCTTATGGTGCATCAATTCTACGTCTTCTGCCATTTTTGTTAAAATTCGTGAAAATTTGTGGCAGATAATGACGTTTTAGTGACGTCATGCCATGTCATTTTTGGTGAAAAAACGTTAAATGTTTGCAAAAATCGTAGAAAATAGCGTGTTACTGCAAATTGCAAATAAAAGGCGTCAAAAGAAGGGAAATAACATTGTCTTTGACATGGCTATCTCAGATTTTCAAAATTTTGGGTTTTTGACCCCAAAAAATGCAAAAAACTGATTTTTGGGGAAGAATTTCCACAAAAGTTTTTTGTTTGAAGATTTAAAAAAAAAACGCAAGATATATTAGAGAACCGAGTATGAACGATGTTCAAACCAAATTTCAAAGCAATTTATTTATTTTTGACTGACATATGGCTCTCTAAGAACAAGTAACTCATGACGTCATTTTTTTTAATTGCGTTTTTTGGCTTTTACTGACCAGATACAGACAAATAAATGCCACCACTGTATTTCGAAGACAAAACTAGTCTAGAAACATGCCATGTTTATTTAGATTAATCAATTTCAAATTTTGACTTTATTGTGACCTGACCTTAACCTGAGGACGATTATATGGTGCCAGGCTGTGAAAATGGTTGCTTCTATCGAATTATACGTGTAAAATAACCCATACAACATGTGTCGCATGGCTTTCGTTGACCTGTGACCTTGTGTGACCTGACCTTGACCTTGACCTTTGCTTACAATTTCACTTTTACTTATGCGGGAAATGAATTATACACTCTGGAGCACTTTGTGAGATAATAGTTGCAATATAAGGCTTTGGATGGAAAGTATAGCCCCAAAAACTAAAATACTTACATTTTACATTTGACCTGACCGTGACCTGACATGTGACCTTATTTTAAGAATTTCGAGTATGCATTCGATTCTTCTCGTTGAGAGCTTGCGATAGCCGCATTGCGCGTCTCGCTGCCGTTATTGGTTCGGAAGATACGAGGGGGGGGGGGGGTAAAATTTACCCCCCAGCGCCGCGCGTTCGGCTGGAGACCCCAGCGCCGCGCGGGTTAAATCGGAAGCTCATCGATGCACATCGACGGCGACCTATTTAGTGTCGGCGATTTGTTTAGAGATAATTCAACAACGTTGAGCAGATTGATACAAAAGAAAAGCGTTGTGTGTCGCTCTGTGTCGCTTTCCAATAGTGGAGGGAAAAGAAACAATCATTAACTCTTTGAGAAGTATATGTACTTGCTTTTTAATTTTTTCAAGCTTCCAACTTTGAATTAGGGAATAATTGTATTTCATTCTTAAATTTATATCACATCATTTTAATACCATAACGGTAGCCAAAGAAATTGTTGCTAACAAAAACAAAAGGTCATTATTTCCCTTTAATATATTTATACATTGGTTTCCAAAGTGTGATTCACCTGTCATGCATTCATATAAATTGTGTCACATTTAAGCATGTAGATCACATTTTACTTAAGTCGCAACATAAAAGATTAGCAGCAGTAAACACTTTTAAATGATACTAATATTGAATAGCATTGAAATTTAGCTGCGATCACATATCATTTAAATAGGACAGATTAGCTGTTTTCACAAAGGATTATTCTGCGAAACCTTTTTTTTATAATGTTTTGAAAAGTTTCGACGATCCATTCCTTAACTACACAATTCTTTTAAATGCGATTTTTGGCTAGAAATGTCCCGTAGAATTGTGTAATATGTTGGTAAGAATAGAATCTGTTGACAAAATTGCGGTTTGGTGGTAATAACCGAAGGTTGGTTTCACATGGATAACACTATTCTTTAGAATTGTGTTTCCATTGTGAAACAAACCTGAGCTGTTCGATTGGAGGGGGTTTAACAATAAGCAAGATAAGTATGGATAGGTCAGTTATGATGCCACGGGCCACTGACTAAAACTGTTTGAAATGTTTTAGAAGTTTCGATGATCCATTCCTTACTTACACAACTTTTACATGCGATTTTTGGCTAGACCCCTTTCTACATTTATACTTTTTACATTTTAATGTCCCTCAGAATGTATAATATGTTGGTAAGAATAAAATATGTTGACAAAATTGCGATTTGGTGGTAATAAGCAAGATAAGTATTGATAGGTCGGTTCATGGGCGTAGGAACCGGGGCGGGGGGGGGGATGGCGGGGAATGGCCCCCTCAGTTTTCGCCCATTTTTTTGCTAAAATATTTTATTTTGCTTGATGAGAAAAGTTTTTGAGGAAAGTGTTTGATGGCAAAATGTTCGTCAAGACGAGAACAGCCCAAATCTGCAAAGAAATGTGCCATGGTATTTTCTTTAAAACGGCCAATTTTGTATCATAAACTTGCTATGAGCTTAATAAATGTTTCCATAACTATTGAATAGTGATAATATCGCCTAAATCAGTAATGTATTTCTTGGAATGTATAATATACTAAGCCTTTTATACAAAAACTTGCTACAACTTTTCAGAAACTTTTCAGAATCTTTTCAGCGCAATAATCCTTCGTGAAAATTGTTAAGGTCAATCACACAATGCCAACATACCTGTTTATTGTTCGTTTAGTCCCTTGATATTAAAATAAAATGTTAGGGAATTGCTGGGATGCAGTCATTGATTTGTCATTATTTATAGGCGAATTTCAAGCATGCAGTAATCATTATATAACTATAACGTGCCTATCAGGTCTCCTCTGTGTGCGGGAAGATCGTTGTTTGCATGCAACGTAGGTATATTAAAGATTTAAATGTTACGCAATGCACCATATCGACAAGTGGTATCAAATAACTCACTTTCACTTGTTCATCACTGGCTGCATGGAATTAAGGTAAACGCAAGCTGCATTTGAAACACATATATTCGACGGTCTCTGTCTGACCGCTTTTGTTCCTTCATATACAAAGACGAAACTGTTGCACCTGTGACGTCATTTTCACCCTCACTACATGATCTTCGCCTGTCTACTACACATCACATCGTCACGTGATCCGCCGGTGACGCTCACCGTCCCGAATGCGTCCGCTTCATCCTCGGGGGCCGTGAGAACCTCGCTCGATCGGCCGGGCTGCCGGACTGCCGAGCTGCCGAGCTGCGACAGCTCAGCCGCGGTCTGTGAGTCACCAGTAACGCAAGCTGGCTGTCACCGGGCGCCGTGCGACGTATCGATATCGAACATGGAAGATGCATTCTTCAGACTGCGAACGGTGCTGACTCAGCCTGAAACAGCAGCGGACCATCGAAACCTGGCACCGCTCAGCGGACAACAGCGGCTGACCGCTGTGGATGATACGGTCCGGCACCGCTGCCTGCGGACCAGTGTTTGTCACGGGCCCACCAGCCAGACCAGCCAGTCGGGCCCGGCCGCGAACTCCCCAAGTGTAACAACCATTCGCACCAGTGCATTTGATTGGTCGAATTCACTTGGATATGACGTCACGGTGACGCAGTATCACTAGGTAGTCTTGTATCGAAATGACTGGTTAGAGCGGTGTTGTTATGTTACGTAGGCGTGGAGACAACACGTTCATTTCAGTAAGAAGGAAACCATCGAGTTCATTGCAGGTTTCGAGAGTTTGTGATTTACGTTGGATCGTCGTTGAATACAACACAGTCCGTTTAAGTTCTGGAGACGTTGAGCGCCAGCGTTTTGGTTGCTGCGCGTTGTTGTGTTTTGGTTGCTGCGCGTTGTTGTGGTTTTGGTTGCTGCGCGTTGTTGTGTTTTGGTTGCTGCGCGTTGTTGTGGTTTTGGTTGCTGCGCGTTGTTGTGGTTTTGGTTGCTGCGCGTTGTTGTGGTTTTGGTTGCAGCGTGTTGTTGTGGTTTTGGTTGCTGCGCGTTGTTGTGGTTTTGGTTGCTGCGCGTTGTTGTGGTTTTGGTTGCTGCGCGTTGTTGTTGTTTTGGTTGCTGCGTGTTGTTGTTGTTGTTTCCTATGGGGTGCTACCGACGGTTTGAGTTGTTTCGGATTGGGAACGCCACTTGCATCGTTTTTGGCGACTCGTGATTAAAATTGCTATTAACTTATGACGGCGCGCATCGACAGGAAATAGAAAACCGAGGTTGAAATATAAACGCGTTTTCTGCTTTTTAACCACAGTTGTGACACGTGTCAACTGAACTGACTTGCTCGTTTCGTGGAATCTGGGTGTAAAATTAAGTATGAACCGAATGAAAACCGAAAAATCCCCCATACCATGGTGTATTGCCCATCACGTACCTATACTGAGACAACCTGCAACTCTGTATTTAAAATTCAACGGCCTTACCTTCTAATATTACGTATGCCATCGAAATAAATACGTATTATCGAAATATTTAGAGAAATTGTCTAACGTTAAATTATAGACTTATCGGCTACTTATCAGGTTTATAATAATATTCGAATTTTTACCTTCATATTGAGGTAGTTATCACGAAAGTTTAGCAACACTATCCAAACTTTATATATAGTGTTGCTAATTTTTCTTAATAACGATCTCAATGTGAAGGTCTGAAATTCGAATATTAATATAAACCTGATTAGTAGCCGATAAGTCTATAATTTAACATTATAATTCCTAATCAGAAAAGCTTAAAACATACGTTAAATTGTCTAACATTTGCTATTTTGGTCCAAGCCTGTTTTTAAGTATAAACAAAGCAATATAAATATAATACAGACGCCGAATATAATAACTGTTGCCTACCGATTTGACAACTACGTGTAAAAGGAGATAAAATGCACTTCTGCCTGACGACCGCGCCGTATACGGCGCAGACGTCAGGGTCGTCAGGTCGTCAGCTATGACGTATACGGCGCGGACGTCAGGATCGTCAGGTCGTCAGCTATGACGTATACGGCGCGGTCGTCAGGGTCGTCAGGTCGTCAGCTATGACGTATACGGCGCGGACGTCAGGGTCGTCAGGTCGTCAGCTATGACGTATACGGCGCGGACGTCAGGGTCGTCAGGTCGTCAGCTATGACGTATACGGCGCGGACGTCAGGGTCGTCAGGTCGTCAGCTATGACGTATACGGCGCGGACGTCAGGGTCGTCAGGTCGTCAGCTATGACGTATACGGCGCGGACGTCAGGGTCGTCAGGTCGTCAGCTATGACGTATACGGCGCGGACGTCAGGGTCGTCAGGTCGTCAGCTATGACGTATACGGCGCGGACGTCAGGGTCGTCAGGTCGTCAGCTATGACGTCATACGGCGCAGACGTCAGGGTCGTCAGGTCGTCAGCTATGACGTATACGGCGCAGACGTCAGGGTCGTCAGGTCGTCAGCTATGACGTATACGGCGCGGACGTCAGGGTCGTCAGGTCTTCAGCTATGACGTATACGGCGCGGACGTCAGGGTCGTCAGGTCGTCAGCTATGACGTCATACGGCGCAGACGTCAGGCAGAAGATTATAACGAGAATAAACAACATGTTTCATATGGTGCACACCAGTGTTCGCCACGGTCCCCCCCCCCCCCCCCCCCCCCCACCAAAAAAAAAAATGCTCTCAACTGGGTGAGATACATGTCTGACAGCGACATTTAAAACACTTGAAGTCCCATAAACTGTAGGGGTTTGAACTTTGAATTTCCTGTGAATGAATCTAAAATCAAGTGCAAGGTAGAAGGGCCCTACCAATTTAACATTAGGCCTATGACGTTGCATGGTAAGATTTAAGAATGACCTACAAATATATAAAGTTAGCATTGGAGCCCCACCAATCATTTGCAGTACATGACGCCCCTGTGCAGGTGTTCATGTTTACCAGTAGATAGGGATAGGAGGCAAGAGAGCTTATTAGCTCGTGAGGGCTGCCTCCTGGTCATTTTTGGGGGGTATTGATCATAGTGATGCTTGAAGGAACTAATTATTTTACTATCAATTACATTTTCAGGGAGTCTTTTCCACTCTTCAACCACTCTTGATGAGAAAAACTGGTTTATTTTCCATGTTCTGTGTCGAGGCTTATATAGCTTTAGGCTGTGTCCTCTTGTCCTTTGGTTGTGGTTTTTCTCCAGTTTTAAGAAATTGCCTTCCATATTTACATGATCAAAACTCTTAAGCAGCTTGAAGGGTGTTGTACATGATGACTGAGTATTAGTAGGTGTCCTTATTGTTATTCTGTACTCTGTAGTACTAACTACTATTGCATATAACTCTGATAGTACTGTTATCATTGGTTTGAGTGTTGATACACTATTCAATCAATATTTATTATGGTAAGCTCAATATCACTCACCTGTGTGTTGCTATGGAAGTGAAGTGAACTGCTGGTTAAAATATTTTTGAGCTCTGACCCGAGCATGCGCGGCGCGCACATTACTTCAAAATTATCAAGCCCATGCCCGTCCAGAACCCAGTGATTTCCCTAAAGTTGAGGCCCGGCCCAGGCCCATGGCGAACTCTAGTGCACACCGAGGCTAAGTGCATCACACACAGCGATCGCTTCGTTTTTGTTGCGGCCCCGCATCTCAAACAGGGAGGTGCCAACCCCCCCCCCCCCCCGGTGGTATAATGGACTCGCTCAGCAGCTATGACGTCATCTCTAATTCCGAGTGGGAATAGTTGTTACACTTGGGGAATTTGCGGCCCGGGCAGCAAATTCCCGAAGTATAATGACCATTCGCACTCAAAATAAGAGATGACGTCATAGCTGCTGGGCGAGTCCATTATACCACCGGGGAGGTTGTCACCTCCCTGAATGGGATGCTGGGCCGCGACAATAATCGAAGCGATCGTTGTGTGTGATGCGCTTAGCCTCAGTGCGCACCATTTTACACATATAGTTTATTCTCGTTACGGCGCAGTCGTCAGGCAGAAGCGCATTTGATCTCCGTTTACATGCTGTCAGATCGGTAGGCAACAGTAGGTTAGGTGCCTATATTCGGCGTCTGTATTACATGTATGTTGCTTTGCTTATACTTGAAAACAGGCGGGCAACCAAAATAGCAAGTGTTAGATAATTATTCCCTGAATATTTCGATAATACGTATTTATTTCGATCGCATACGTAATATTAGAAGGTAAGGCCGTTGAATTTTAAATAAAGAGTTTTTTTTTTTTTTTTTTTTTTTTTTTTTTTTTTTTCACTTTTGTATGTTTTATTTGCACACTGCAGTAACATGTGTCCGTAGTGGGACCAATCGCGACACTTGTATAGGCTCCTTTCGATCATGCCGCACGACATATACACGCACACACAAGAACACACACACACACATACACACACACACACACACACACACACACACACACACACACACACACACACACACACACAATAACGTATTACGATCACCTTAGCGTCTGATTTCCTGCACAATCGCATTCCACTTACGCTCCGTGTACATCACTTTTATATTATCACCACTCGCGGCTCTCATTTCCGTAGCGTGCACACGCTTAACATATCCCATGTACGCATCCATGCTAATCATGCGTCCATTAATCTTACGCGTATACAAATAGTGTTTTGCAAGCAAGATAAGCAGGTTTACAATTGATGGCGCATCACAAATTCCGAACAATATATTTGTTACATTAAGCGTGTAACGTGTTGGATAAGTGTTTTTGTTTATTAATTGAAATACTTTGTCCCAGAAAGGGCGAACGTTTTGGCAGGCGAAGAAATAATGAATAATAGTATCATTGCTTTGGCAATGCTGGCAAGATGCATTGTCCAAAATCCCCCTAACAAACAAAAATCTATTTGTTGGAATGAATCGGTGTATGAGCTGATATTGGAAGGCCTGAAGCTTCGTTGATTTAGTGCATTTATATGGCATGATCATAACTTTGGACCAGCTTTGCTGTCCAAGACCCTCATTTTGCCATCGTGCAAATGCGGTTGGAATAATAGTTGTTTTGTTTACTAGCGCATATAATTGTTTTGTTTTAATCATTGACAATGGAATTTCTTCATCACGGAATTGAATGCAGGGTACCTTATCTCTATCCACAGCCCTCATACTCCTTCCGATGTTGCGGATCGTCTCTTTCCACGCCCGGGGGATAGAGCTTGCAATGCCACAGTATTTTAAGAAATCAGTTTTGCACGTTGGGAATTTATGTCTAAATCCATCATAAGTTAACATTCTACCACCTGCGTCAATCAAATCACCGACGTATTTAATGCCGCAGCTGTACATATTCCTTTCAACTAATGATTTTCTGTTAATTGTAATTTCAGAGTTGAACCATAGAGATTCATTCATCATTTGAACCGAGGTACTCGGGGCTGAAGATTCGTTTAGCTTGCAGTATTCTAGCAGCATACCAACATAAAATTCAGACAACCTTAGTTTCTTAAGATCTTCTCTTCTAAACCGACTCTGGATTAGATCTTTAATTGCGTATGGGAGGCATCTAGCCTGAAACAAGCGTACCCATGTTGCACTTCCTGTCAACAGCCGTCTCATCCAACTGAGCTTTAAGCTAGTGTACATTGCCTTCGTATCAACTGCCCCTAGCCCACCATCAGAAATGCTTTGGCAAATTACTTTTGCTTTTACCTTAGGGGGTCGCCCACGCCATACATATTTCATGATCAGAGATTGTATAGACTTAAGTCTTGTCTCTGGGATAACAACACACGATATTACATAAACCAGTTTGGAAATAAGCAAACTTTTGCTCACCGTAATTCTTCCCTTTAAGCTTAAGTCCCTTTGCGACCATCTATTAATTGTATTTTGAATTTGATTTATTATGGGGTTCAAGTTTTGACTAACACAACACTCAGTGCTGCTGAACCACATTCCTAAATTTTTAACTTTGTCTACCGACGGGATGCCGCAAACACTTTCGCGTTTGTGCCGATCAGTTCCAAGCCACATGATTTTAGATTTACTGAGGTTAAGCTCTAATCCAGAAACTTCACCAAAGTGTCTGAGCTGTTTTACTAACTCTTCAACAGATTCTGCATCATGAACAAACACTGTAGCATCGTCTGCATATTGAGAAATCTTAACTTCAATATTATTAATAATAACGCCTCGTACAGAGCCTAACTGTCTAATTTTAATAGCTAGCAATTCCACAGCCAAATTGAAAAGCATCCCTGAAATAGGACACCCTTGCATAATGCCACGCTTCGGCTCAAACCATTCAGACGTGTAACCATTGTTAAGTACGGCTAACATGTTCTCGTTGTACAACAATTTTATCCACCTAATAAAGGAGTCGCCAAAGCCAAAGCATCTTAAAGCATACCAAATAAAGTGATGTTCAATACTATTGAACGCGGCCTTAAAGTCTAGCGCCACTAATATCCCACCGACATCATCAGACTGCGAATAATTTATAACGTCTTGAATTATTCTTAAATTATCTTGAATGTTCCTACCTTTAAGAAATCCAGTTTGGTCACTATGTATAACTTCTTTAATTACCACGCTCAGTCTCGTTGCAAGCACTTTGGCAATTATCTTATAAATTATATCCAATAAGCAGATCGGTCGCTTATTTTTTAATTCCTTTTGGTTACCTGCTTTTGGAATAAGAATTAATACCCCTCTTCTTTGTGTTATGAACATCTTCCCAGTTCGATACGCCTCGTTTATATAAGTGACAATGAGCTCGCCAATATCACTCCAAAACAAGTTAATAAATTCCTTATTGAATCCTGATACAGATGGGGCTCTATTAGCACTCATACTAGCGACGGCGATTCTACACTCTTCTATTGTTAGCGGTCCTTCACAAGATAGCCTGTCATGCTCTGATAGTTAAATGCTGGGCGAGTCCATTATACCACCGGGGAGGTTGTCACCTCCCTGAATGGGATGCTGGGCCGCGACAATAATCGAAGCGATCGTTGTGTGTGATGCGCTTAGCCTCAGTGCGCACCATTTTACACATATAGTTTATTCTCGTTACGGCGCAGTCGTCAGGCAGAAGCGCATTTGATCTCCGTTTACATGCTGTCAGATCGGTAGGCAACAGTAGGTTAGGTGCCTATATTCGGCGTCTGTATTACATGTATGTTGCTTTGCTTATACTTGAAAACAGGCGGGCAACCAAAATAGCAAGTGTTAGATAATTATTCCCTGAATATTTCGATAATACGTATTTATTTCGATCGCATACGTAATATTAGAAGGTAAGGCCGTTGAATTTTAAATAAAGAGTTGCAGGTTGTCTCAGTGGTAGTACGTGATCGGTAATACACCATGGTATGGGGATTTTCCGGTTTTCATTCGGTACATACGAAATTTTCCTCCAGAGATTCCACGAAACGAGCACGGAGCAAGTCAGTTCAGTTGACACGTGCGACAACTATGCTTAGAAAGCAGAAAACGCGTATATATTTCAAACTCGGTTTTCTATTACATGTTGAGGCGCGCCAATAGATGTTAATAGCAATTTGAAAGACACGTATTTTTGCACGCACTACACTTGAACCCCCACCATGCACAGTACACACGATATCGTACATGGCAGGGTGTGTAGGGAGACTGTGACGTCACTGTGACGCCACTGTGACGTCACATCCAAGTGAATTCGACCAATCAAATGAATTGGTGTGAATGGTCGCTATACTTCGGGAATTTGCGCCCGGGCAGCGGTCGTTCCCAGGCCGGTTCACCAGGGTCTGCTCCCGGGGGGCGGGATCAGCGTTTTACTTATATTTTAAAGGCACGTTTGCTGAGGTCGCATTGGGAGCAGTGATCGTCACGGTTCCACCCCCCCCCCCCCCGGCTGGCCCCATGAACACCAGCCCAGGCACGAACCAGGCCCGGTCAAATTAATACATTTGAGGCCCAGGCCTGGTCCGGCCCGTTCAGATTAAGCATATAATTATTTTCACAAAATTGTCAATAATTATCCTAGCATGTTTACTTGTATACTATAAATGTGAAACAATGAACCAACTACGTTAACCAAAAAAAAAAAAAAAATCACAGCCACAGCAACAGTGTGTTGCTGTGGAATTGAACTGCTGGTTAAAATACTGTTAAGGTCTGACCTGAACTTGCGCGCATTACTTCAACATTCTCAGCCCAGGCCCGTCCAGAGCCCGGTCATTTCCTTAAAGTTGAGGCCCGGCCCAGGCCCGGCCCATGGCCCATAGGCCAGCCCGGCCCGTGACGAACTCTGGCTGGGAGATCGAGTGCCAAGCTATTTCTCAGCAGTGTGGGTTATGAGAGCGTGGACGTGGCCGTTAATTCAGAACTGTCTGATACAAAGATAGGAATCAGCGCTTTGAGATTCATGTTGCTTTGCCCCAGCACTACGACAGAACTTCCACAGCGATCGCCGGCTCTGAATTTCGTCGCGGCCGAAAAGCTGCGGTTGTCGTCATGCAGACAACGGGTGGCTGTTGGGAGAGCCGACCGAGGGCGACCCCAGAGAGCCGAGAGCCGACCGAGGGCGACCCCACAGAGCCGAGGGCCGACCGAGGGCGACCCCACAGAGCCGAGAGCCGACCGAGGGCGACCCCACAGAGCCGAGGGCCCTCCGAGGGCGACCCCACAGAGCCGAGAGCCGACCAAGGGCGACCCCACAGCGCCGAGGGCCGACCGAGGGCGACCCCACAGAGCCGAGGGCCGACCGAGGGCGACCCCACAGAGCCGAGAGCCGACCGAGGGCGACCCCACAGAGACGAGGGCCGACCGAGGGCGACCCCACAGAGCCGAGAGCCGACCGAGGGCGACCCCACAGAGCCGAGGGCCGACCGAGGGCGACCCCACAGAGCCGAGAGCCGACCGAGTGCGACCCCACAGAGCCGAGGGCCGACCGAGGGCGACCCCACAGAGCCGAAGCCGACCGAGGGCGACCCCACAGAGCCGAGGGCCGACCGAGGGAGACCCCACAGAGCCGAGGGCCGACCGAGGGCGACCCCACAGAGCCGAGAGCCGACCGAGGGCGACCCCACAGAGCCGAGGGCCGACCGAGGGCGACCCCACAGAGCCGAGAGCCGACCGAGGGCGACCCCACAGAGCCGAGGGCCGACCGAGGGAGACCCCACAGAGCCGAGGGCCGACCGAGGGCGACCCCACAGAGCCGAGAGCCGACCGAGGGCGACCCCACAGAGCCGAGGGCCGACCGAGGGCGACCCCACAGAGCCGAGAGCCGACCGAGGGCGACCCCACAGAGACGAGGGCCGACCGAGGGAGACCCCACAGAGCCGAGAGCCGACCGAGGGCGACCCCACAGAGCCGAGAGCCGACCGAGGGCGACCCCACAGAGCCGAGAGCCGACCGAGGGCGACCCCACAGAGCCGAGAGCCGACCGAGGGCGACCCCACAGAGCCGAGGGCCCTCCGAGGGCGACCCCACAGAGCCGAGGGCCCTCCGAGGGCGACCCCACAGAGCCGAGAGCCGACCAAGGGCGACCCCACAGAGCCGAGGGCCCTCCGAGGGCGACCCCACAGAGCCGAGAGCCGACCGAGGGCGACCCCACAGAGCCGAGAGCCGACCGAGGGCGACCCCACAGAGCACTCAGAGGCTGTTACGAGTCGTTGTAGCTAATTTAACCAACTCCATTCATCCTGGCACCAGTTGCTGAGGATCGAGATGCCGAGTCGAGGCGAACCGATGAGCTGGTCTCAAACGGACCTTCGTCGTCCATGCGAGGACATCTTCGTCTCTACATAGCACCGGAGCGGAATTCCGGTGGCCAGTTCGCCATTTGTGAGCTTTGTCGCGTCATATGATGTGATAAACTACATAGCGTTTTTGTCCGATGGTAATCTTCCTTGTCTTGGTAAGGAAGCGCATCCCCTCCGCTTTGCTCCTGAATCGATTGTCCTTGCTTTATCGATCGCGCATTGTTCTTTGTCTAGATTTTGGAGAACTCAGATTGTCCAAATACTTTTCGGGCAGCGTCGAAGTCTTTTGCTCCGGAAGCCATCGCCTTGACTCGGCCTCTGCAGATGACATGCCAGCGCAGCTCCTCGTCATGGTCGGCACGTGCAGCGATCAGGGGCCGACAATGCGATTAGTGTCGCCATCAATCATGATGGCGGCAACTGCTGTAGGATTTTTGACATTTATCGACTACAGCGTGGCTGATGAATACGTTATTTTAACTCCGTCGTCACGCCAATGGTTTACTTTTGACACCGATCGACATAAAGCGGCACGAGCCCGATCGGCAGGAATGCATTAAGACGCTTATACACGAGGCTATATGCCGCTTCTCGGGACCGTTCAGTGACGTCGGAAAGTGACGACCGAAGCCAAATCCGCTTCGAATGAAATACAATTACATATATGGTATTGCCCCGCATTGCGTGCGGTCTCGCGCCACTTACTCATGAACGGATACGGTCAGTTCCGGCGCGAATCAAGCCGTAAGTCGGAAGGTATGCATCTCGAGTGTCGTGATCCCTCTCCAGGGCCACTGCAACGTACTCATAATTTCCTGTCTCTTGCCGCCTTGATCTGCAGCCGACGGAGATACGCCCCTCCGAGGGCGATCGGCATAGTTTCCTTCCAGTTGCTACGTTCCGACCACTCCTCCTGCAGCAATGAATATATCCAGCATAGATCAGTGTCGGGCTGGCGGGCTGAGTCATACCCTGCCCCGCGTCAGTGCACCGCACCCCGGCCGGCCGACAGGACGCAGCACACAGCCGCCCGGATGTCCTGGACTCACCCCTGCTTACTGCACATTGCACAACCTTTCCGACCCTGCAGCGGCGAGCGGTGTAACACGCAGCTGACATCCCCTTCTGATGCCTGGCATCTCCATGGTCTGTCTGACATCTCCATGGCGCCATTCGACATATCCATAGCGCGATGTGACAGCCCCTGAGCAACTCATCCGCCCTTTATCTGCAGAATCAACCACCCCTCAGCACTCAGCAGCCCTCAGTAGCCCTTACTGTCCCCTGAGCGACCCTGTGCGACTCTCTGCAGCCCTGTGTGACTCTCTGCAGTCCTGTACGACTCTCTGCAGCCCTGTGCGACTATCTGCAGCCCTGGGAGACTCTCTGCAGCCCTGGGAGACTCTCTGCAGCCCTGGGAGACTCTCTGCAGCCCTGTGCGACCCTCTGCAGCCCTGTGCGACTCTCTGCAGCCCTGTGCGACTCTATGCAGCCCTGTGCGACTCTCTGCAGCCCTGTGCGACTCTCTGCAGCCCTGTGCGACTCTCTGCAGCCCTGTGCGACTCTCTGCAGCCCTGTGCGACTCTCTGCAGCCCTGCGCGACTCTCTGCAGCCCTGTGCGACTCTCTGCAGCCCTGCGCGACTCTCTGCAGCCCTGTGAGTGTGTAGGAGCAGCCCTCTGATGAAGCGGCCGCCCTCAGATTGGTCCGCCCACGCCGAGGGCGGGCGGCGCGTGATCGTCGCCCATTGACCGTCTGCGCAGGGGCGGCGGCTCACACCGCTGGCCGAGACACTCCCCTCTCCGCCACCCGGCCGGACCTCTCCGAGGCATCCCGCTCCCACGCCCAGCCGCTACGAAGCAGTTTGGCCGCCCGAGCGGCGCCGGTCCGGCGGCCGGGGCGGCGACCGAGCGGCTCACCCGGGCCGGAACCGAGCTCAGCCCGGAACTGAGCTCAGCGCGCGGTCTAATTTTCTGCCCGCACGAGGCAAGGCTGGCTGGCTGACAGCGGCTGACCGTGCTGGCTGACAGCGGCTGACTGTGCTGGCTGACAGCGGC
>JAXIVJ010004227.1:32500-80000 GCA_036785665.1 Chirona hameri | reverse complement strand
GCACTACTAGAGTTGATGATTCTAGTAAAGTAAAAGAAGTAGAATCAATCTGGCTTGACATTAAAATTGGTACAGGAAACAGAGGAAGGTTGAGGATAGGTGCATTTTACAGACCAGGGAATCTTCCAAGGAACTCCCAAGCTGAAACAGACCAAGATATTTGTGAGGAAATACGTAGGAACTTTCGGGCTCAGTGTCTTATTATGGGAGATTTTAACTTAAGAGGATACGAAAGTATAGCAGAGGAAACAAATGAGTGTAGGTTGTATAGGCAAATCTTTGAAGAGGAGCTTTTCATGCATCAGTTTGTAACAGAGCCAACCAGACATTGCTCCATTCTAGACCTTGTATTCTCAGACAACAGTGATCTAGTTAGTGACATAAGTATTTGTGCAGGTCTAGGAACCAGTGATCACAATATGGTTAAATTCAATATCTCATCAGAAATGAGGCCCAAAGATAACCTTATTATGGTTCCAAACTTCAGCCGGGCTGATTTTGATGGTATTAGAAATGACCTCGCACAGGTAAAATGGAACGTTGAGTTGGCAGGTTTAGATGCATGTGAGGCCTGGAATGTTTTCAAAGCTAGATTAAGCCAAATTCAAAATCGGCATATACCCCTCAGGCACAAACGTAACAGAACCAAGGGCAATCCAGTTTGGCTTACCCCAGAAGTAAGGAGTGCTATACAAGCTAAAAGAAGTGCATTTGGCATTTTGAAGGGATCTTCACTAGATATAAATCAGAAGGCCTACCAGAATGCAAGAAATTCAGTTAAGAAAAAGGTCAGAGCAGCTAAAAGGGCAAAGGAACTTGATTTAGCTAGACATTGTAATGCAGATAGTAAGAAGTTCTTCAGTTTTTATAAGTTAAGTACAGTTTCCAAAAATATAGGTCCATTTAAGGTAGATGATGTGTTAGTTAGCAAGGACAGTGAAATGGTTGAAGTGCTTAATGATCAGTTTCAGTCTGTCTTTACTATCGAGGACCAGAGTAGTATTGCAGCACTTCAGCCTGAGCTAGAGACAGAGGAGACTTTAGGAGAGCTAGGTGGCATAAGTAGTGAACTTGTTCTAGAATATCTAAAGAAAGTAAGGCCTAACAAGGCAGAAGGACCTGATGAAATCCATGCTAGACTTTTAAGAGAATCTGAAAGGGAGTTGTCGGTTCCATTAGCCATAATATTTTCTAAATCACTTGCAGATAGTAAAATTCCACTTGATTGGAAAAGAGCAAATGTTGTTCCTATTCATAAAAAGGGAGATAGAAGTAAACAGGAAAACTATAGACCAGTTAGTCTGACCTCATTAGTCTGCAAGGTGCTTGAATCAATCATCAAAGATAAGATTGTTGAATTCTTGGAGCAAAATGAACTCATCAAAGATACACAGCATGGCTTTAGGAAGGGCCGTTCTTGTTTAACTAATCTTCTGGAGTTTTTGGATGTTGCAACAGATAGCGTTGATCAGGGTAAACAGCTAGATGTAGCTTTTCTTGATTTCAGTAAAGCATTTGACAAAGTCCCCCATACAAGACTGGGGTTGCAACTTAAAATTCATGGGATCAGGGGCAAGATTCTGGATTGGATAGAAACGTGGCTTTCAGGACGCCAGCAAAGGGTTATATTGAATGGGTGCCAATCACAATGGAAGGAGGTTCTCAGTGGGGTTCCACAGGGCTCAGTCCTGGGCCCATTGCTTTTTATAATATTTGTGAATGCAATTGAGAACAGTATAGACAGCAAAGTCTTGAAATTTGCAGACGATCTAAAAGTTGTCAGGATTATTAGAGGAAAACATGATCAGGATGTTTTTCAATCAGATCTGGACAAGCTAGTTGAGTGGTCTGAAGCATGGCAGATGAAATTCAATTTGAGTAAATGTAAGATTATGCACGCTGGACGGGTTAGCAGTAAACATAGGTATGAAATGGGTGGGCAGAAAATGGAGCAGATTGAAAAGGAAAGAGATTTAGGTGTCGTGGTAAACAATAGACTATCAGCGTCAGACCAGGTTGTAGAAGCTAGGAAAAAGGCACTTAGAATGCTAGGGGCCATTAACAGAAATGTTTCCTACAAGAGTGAAAAGGTAATAACAAAACTGTATTGTGCATACGTTAGACCACATTTGGAGTATTGTGTACAAGCCTGGTCTCCAACATATGAGAAAGATTGCTGGTTGTTAGAAAGAGTTAAAAAAAGGGCAACAAAAATGATTAATTGTCTTGGTAGTTTACCTTATGAAGATAGATTAAGGAAATTGGGTATGTTTTCACTTAGATATAGAAGGCTAAGAGGAGATCTAATTGAAGTCTTCAAATTTGTAAATAGTCAGCATTCTGGATATTTAAAGGGTATGTTTGAGTTCAATAGGGAAAATCGAGGTAGAGGTCATCAGCATAAACTCATTATGAAACAAAGTAGGACTAGGCTACGACAGTCATTTTTCAGTAGAAGGGTTGTAGGACATTGGAATATGCTACCAGGGGATGTCGCTGATGCAGTGACACTTGCTTCCTTCAAAATTAGATTAGATAAATACTTTACAGAGAAGGGATTAGTTCATAAATACTCGTGGGATTAGCCTTCTTTTATGCAGGTAGAGTAAGGTGATTTGAAGGGGCGAGACTGGTGGAGGGGGGGGGGGGGGGATGGGGGGGGGGGGGGTGCAACCTCGGATGGGCCCAAGAGGCTCTTTGTTGCACTTTTCTTTTATGTCTTTATTATGTCTTTTATGTCTTTATGTCCACCTTTGTGAAAGTTGTCGAATCACACTTAATTGTATGTCTACATGTCAGGCGAGGTCAGCTGAACATGCTCGTGAATCTTTTTTCCGAACAAAATGCTTATCTTGGAAGATGTTCAACTTTTAGTTTTTAGGGAAAAGTTGGGTTGGTGACTTCATATTATTTTTTTAATAACAGGGAAATCCTTTGTACTGCCAAATATATGGCACAATTTTTTGTTGACATCTATTGCGCAGAAAAAGCGAACCACACGGTGTATAGATTGGCTTAGATTGCGAACCACCCGGGGATCGAGAAATGAAAGAAGAAAATACTCCAAGGCTGACCTTAAACAAGTTGACTATCATTACCAGTTGGGTAAAGAGACAACGCTGTCGGTTTAGAGTTCCTATTTAAATGGGGAACTATCAAAGCGTTCAAAGTTGTAGCATTCAATGCTTGTCCCATCCAAAACCGCTGCCAACCACGCTTGCGACATCCAAAATTCGCCCGGGTAGGGGACATCTTCATGAGCCAAACTCGCCGCATCCAAAATGTTGCTCGCCGCATCCAAAACCATAGCATACAACCACACACAAAGCCGTGGCAGTCAAGCTTGCGCCATCCAAAACTGTCTGGCGCGGTCATATTGGAACTACTAGTTGCAGTGAAACCCGCTAGATGGAGGGAGTAGCGTGGTGATGACGTTGTCACTCTAACACGCAAATCGGCTACAGTGGAATATGTTTATGCGAATGGACATCTGACACCACACTGGACCTGGTGTCGCCTCGCATCGGCCGGCAGCTGTCGGGCGGGGAGGAGGGTGAGGCGTGAGCGGTGCAGACCGACGGAGTGGGGAACGTCACATCGAGACCGTGAGAAAGCTAATGGCGATTATAAAACTAGGTTTGATGCTACGTTGGCACTACGCCACTTGTTGCTAAGGCCAAGAAAATCACTCACGACGAGGATGGGCGTCTGCTGCCACGTTTCGATATGCGATTACCGGCCCATTCCGATAAACCTGATGGTACTAGCGTATGGTACTGCTACTACCATAGTCATTGGCGGATCCAGAACGGTGGTTGGAGGGGGTGGTGGGCCCAAAAATATCACATAATTCTGAAAACTCATCGTATTTCGCTTGGTTATGCATTGATAGCCGATTTTAAACAAACTTTCCCTTGTAAAAGTTGCTTAGATTGTCTTCCATATCAGGAAATGTGTCAATTTTGTGCCGATTTCTGGCGGTTTGGAGGGGGTTTATGGCCGCAATCACCCCCCCCCCCCCCCAACAAATTCCCCCTCCCAAAAAAAATCACATAATTCTGAAAACTCATCGTATTTCGCTTGGTTATGCATTGATAGCCGATTTTAAACAAACTTTCCCTTGTAAAAGTTGCTTAGATTGTCTTCCATATCAGGAAATGTGTCAATTTTGTGCCGATTTCAGGCGTTTTGGAGGGGAGTCATGGCCGCAATCCCCCCCCCCCCTGGATCCGCTAGTGACCATAGTCTGCAACGGATTTAATTAACGAATTTCTTATTCTATAATTAGTTATTAATTGTGATGAATTATTATTGAAAATTTAACATATGCATAATTTAATAGTAATACATAAATATAATAGTTAACTCATTAAGTAAGTACCAAGGTGTGTTCTAGATGGACTGGATCAACAGTTTTCTGGTCACATAGGGAGAGCGACGTCCTAACACAGCTTCGAAAACTTCCGCCCCCTAACTTCAGGGGTTTTCGAAATATAGGGGCACCGCCTCCAAACGGGACGGTCCCGTTTTGACCAGGGGATCCGAAAGTAATAGTAGTGGCCAGGCGCCGCTCCGCCAGCCGTCCCCCGCGTGCGCGCCTATTGCCGACAGCCACATTTTTCTGGAAATGACCTCTTCTGCACGTAAGGACATTCCAAAGTGCGCGGTGATGCCACCGCGTATTTTCTGCAGGACCGGCTGAGGCAGAGCCAGTCATCTCTTTTATGCTAATAAAAACACCTCACGTATGGCATATTTCCGGTAAAATAAGCAATATTTGAAAGCAAATAACTTGTTTTGTTCCAACGACAGCAGCAGTTACCTAGTTTTCCCATAAAATTATCTATTTTTCATGAATTTTCATGCCAAAAAATGAATATGCCACCACCAAATTCTCAACGCTGAGAAAAGCCAGACTGGCCAGAGAAAAGAAAACCACAAAAAACACAAAACCTCAACGAACAGTGTGTAGTAATACAAAGTCCCGTCAGTTTTGAATTGCATAATAATTGTGTGATCCAGTGTAGGACTTGCAGATAATTCAAAACTCTCAAATTGATCTTAAGATAAAAGTGGTGGACAGTAGTGCCGATCAAGTACTCGTTATCTGATACTAGTCTCGAAAAACGCCCAAGTTTTAACGCTGATAATGTCTGAAATAATGGGCTAAATGAGCATTGAGGTCCCTGTTATATGTCTTAAATGTGTTTAAAGCTCATACAACTGTAAAAGAGTGCATTTACTTTCAGGACGGAAACCCGTATAATCCTTTTAAGACATCTACCAATATCAGTGGGTTTCCTGTAAACCGAGGTTACGATTGTTTTATTTGAAGCATCAACATCTATAAATGGAATTCGGTAGTTTACTGACATTTCGAACGTGAATTTGATAATTGATTTGTCTTCAAGTTCGGATTTGAGGCACATGAGTTGTTCCTCGTCAAGAATATCAACAAATATGTCATCAGTGTACCGGCAGTACGTGAAAGGTTTCTTCTAGGCTCTCTAAGGTCAGTGATTCTATCTATGCCATATACGTTTCCGCAAATAACACCCCAAGGGGAACCCATTGCCACCCCATCGATCTGTCGGCAAAGCTTGCCCTCTGGGTGCAAGTCTGGGTGCAAAAGGAAAGAGTGTCTTTTGTGCATATCTCAAAGAGACGTTTGAGTTAGCTCTTGCTCTAGGTACACGTGGCGCCGGGATAGACGCATGAGAGTACACGTTCTCCTGAAGCATATCAATCATCTGATCGACAGGGACATTCGTAAAGAGTGAAGATGCGTCAAGAGATGCCAGGGTGCCATGCCTATCCCGTACTCTGAGTATTTCTATGAATTCTTCAGACGATCTCAGGGAATAAGTTTTCGGTATGCAAGGTGAAATAATAGAGTTCAGCTGTATAGCTATATTGTAAGCTGGCATGGGAATCCATGCAAAATGATTGGTCTAATAGGGATAACTTCTTTGGGTGTCTGAGTTTCCATAAAAGTAACCTGAGTTAATCTCACATCTCAGTTTCTGGAATATTACGCCACCGTTCTCTGCGTTAGCGACATCGATTATATCATTCAGTATGATTGTATATTATAACAAGTTTTATATCACATTCTTCTAGAACTTCTTGAACTTAAAACAAATAATTCGAATAGATTTAAACTGTGATGTATAGCTTTTCTTGAGTGTGTGCATTATTTCATCTTGTGTATATGGTGCTGATGAAGTAATTAATGACGAAACGCGTCCGCCTATGTGTTTACTTTCCTGTGTCATGTATGTCATAATTGTCTGTATATTAATATATACACATATATTACATAGCTGGAGGGGGTCGCACGGGTGTTATCGTAAAGCTGGACAATTAAAATGAACCTTAAACGGAAACAATAACAGAATCATACAAAGCCTATACGAGTGACTAGCACAGGGTCTGGAATTCAAGATATTGACCGCCACGACGATGTTCATGCTACATTAAGCATGATTTTGTATGTTTTACAGAGGCTAGGGGGAGGGGGGTTCAAACTTCAAACATGTTTGCGCTACTTAATTATATACGGGGCTCAGTCGAAACGTTACGAAGCGTTACATTAAAACGACAATATTCAACAGGGTGTTGAATATTGCCGAAGAAAGCGTTACGTAATATATGGACGATCCATAGTACGGCGGCGCTCGGCGCGTCGCGACACGACGGCGCGTTCTCCCACGGTGTAATGTGATACCCGCCCGCCCCGGGTCTGCCGCCTTCACATCATCACTCCATATTTATCTTCCACCAACGCCTAACGGCTACCAGAATTTGGCGGGACGGGAGGGCGGAATTACGAGTTTTGTTAGTCCTCGAGTAACCGATGCCATTCTACAGCTTCAAACTGTATTTACGGTAAAAACACTCCGATACATACAACCGGCTATTCTGAGCGTCGTGTCAGGGTTTAAAGATGAGATACATGTTAAAAACGACACACATGCGTCCACTGAGTAGAACAACAAAACACACACAATACACGATCGCAAGCACACACATCCAGCACAGCACATCAGATGTCATGTAAAAGAGTGCCAACTTTACGTTTAAATGACGGTAAAGACGTCACGAATGTCCCGAGACAGGGTGTTGTACCGCTGCACCGTACTATATAAAAAGCGACACTGGCCGGTTGTAGTTCTTACGCGCGAGAGGGCCAAATCAGCGTCCTGACGGGTGCTTCTGGAACGAAGTTCAGAATTGGCCGAAAGCTGGGAAGCTGGGAAATTTTGTGAAGAAGGTGGAGAGATTGAAGTTCGTACAGTTGCCGGGCGGTGAGCCAGCCCAGTGCATCTCGCACGTCCGATATGTGGTCGAATTTACGTCGGCCAGAGACAGCGCGCAAACCAAAATTGACTACCTTAAAACCAACCCAAGAGATGTTTTATTAGTGGATCGCCGGCTTAAACGCGAACATTTTGAGCACCCATGTGACGACGGTGGTCGTTGGATCCGATTCAGTGGCTGTTAGTTGTATTCTAATGGTCCATATTGGACTGGCAACAAGCGGCATGATTAAAAACTTTACCAGTCTCTATCGAGCAGGAAGCATTGTGTATTTGAGTATAGGTACGTAAGCCGGTTTTCTGGGAAATACGCACTATCTCATTAAAGGGATTATACGGGTTTCCGTCATGAAAGGAAATGCACTCTTTTGCAGTTGTATGAGCTTTAAACACGTTTAAGACATATAACAGGGACCACAATGCGCATTTAGGCTATTATTTCAGCAATTATCAGCATTACAACTTTGGCGTTTTTCGAGATTTGTATCAGATAAAGAGTACTTGATCGGCATTACTGTCCACCACATTTGTCATCTTAGAATCTGCAGCAATCAATTTTAGAGTTTTGAATTATCTGCAAGTCCTACTGGATCACAAAATGATTATGCAATTCAAAACTTACGGGACTCTTTATTACTACACACTGTTCGTTCGGGTTTTGTGGTTTTCTTATCTCTGGCCTATAGCGTTGATAATTTGGTGGTGGCGTATCGGCATGAAAAATCATGAGAAATATCGAATTTTATGGGAAAAACTAGGTAACAGGTGTTGTTGGAACAAAACAAGTTTATTTTTCAAATATTGCTTATTAATTTCCTGAAATTTCCTGAAAAATGTGGCTAGCGTGGGACTTCTACCACCTTTATAAGCACGTTTTACTATGCAACTCATTTATTCTGGGAAAAACCCGTATAATTCCTTTAAATAGCGCAAAAACGATTGGTGTGTGTTTGACATTGTTATAATATGTTGATGCACTTCTGTTCAAACAGCTTACTGATCGATCGTGATAACCTGTTGTCAGATTTTCTGTCTTAGTCTTTGTAACAAATTGTCGTGCACCTGTTACGGCTTCAATGAACCACATTTTGCAATATTTGTTTTACTTCGGGTCACTTCAGGTCAGGTCACCAGGTTGCATTAAGTGACCCAATCTTCGTAAAAAATAACGGTCGTGCACAGGCAACAGTGTTTGTCCGAGCAGTTTTAAACTCACATAATTGGATTAGGCTTAACCCTCGCCAGTGCAGGGGTTGATGCCACCCCCTCGGTTTTTCGGGAATAACTCTCGTAAATATCAACCGATTACGATGCAACTTTCAGTACCGTACTGGTGAACAATTTGACACATATTATGCAATTTCTAAAGTTGTAGGTCACATGACCCGTGACCTTTGACCTGTTTTTCAAGGTCATGTCAGGCGCAACTGGCGTCCCGTAGTATTAATCCTTGTAACTTGTGCAGTTTCATAGTGTTTGTCGTTCAGGATCATATGCACAGGTGTTTCCAGGTGACAGTTGTGGTTTCCACTGAGATTGTGACCTCCATTGACCTTTTCAGAGTCCAGCCGAGGTCACTTACATCCGATGACCTCATATTACTTTTTTGGCTTCTAGGACACTTTGTGACGCTGATTTCAAATATGGGATCCATTTTACATAATTATATGTTCCACTGGGATCATGCGCCCCTAAAGATCAACCGAGGTCACTGACCTCAAATTACTTGACATGACCCGACATGACCTTTTTGGAATTTGGCAGTTTCTATGACATTTTGTTACGCTGATTTCAAATTTGGCATCCATTTAGCATAATTATATGCTCATTCGCGATTCTAGCTCGATTCAATTCAATTTGATACGGATTTACCATTTGGTTGAATTTTGGGTCATTGGCATGACTGCAGAGGTCATCTAATGACCTAGGACCTTAAAATCGAATATCAATGGCTTACTCTCTTGACAAGCAACACGCTCGTTTTTTAATCGAAGCTCTAGCCCAATTAGGGGCGAAACGCTGGTGGGGGGTTGTACCAATCCCCCCCCCCCCTTGCACGGTCACGCACTGATCGGACGCTGCACGGGCGAGGGTTAAATACCTACACATCGCATATTGATTGACAGCAGATTTGTGTATATCTGTGACCTAGGTCAGGTCGATTCCGTGACCTCCCCATTATATGTCAATATGAAGATATGAAAATGCCTCCCATTCAGAGAATACGCATTACATCAGACCAATTACTTCAGGATCATGTTTCTATAGCCCATTCTTGATGACCCTATGCAACTGTTGCTCAGTGACCCCTACAAGGTCATCTTAGGTCAACTGAGGTCAAAACAAAAAACAAAGTGCTCCTTCACATTGGAAAAGAACGTTGAAGAATCGCCAGCTTGGTTCCCTATCCAATGAGAACGTTTGACTGGTTTGTAGGTACATACATATACTTACCGTATCTAAGCGAGGTACAAAGATCCCTACTCCAGCTTATTAAAGAGAATAGTTCACCTTTAACATGGAGTTTTGAACTGAGATAGCAGATTTGTAGAGCAGATCGAAAAATGGGTTGTGTGAAACAATTAGCTCCAAACGTTAAGTAATTTCGACACAGCACTAGTGGCCCCTTTTAAAAGAAGATTCATTTCCACGAAACTTGTTTCGGATTCCCACAACGGTTGTTTACCGTTACAAGCAGCCTGCGTATATATGTCTAAAGTCCGTCGTTATTGTGTGCAATGGCTTCCATATCCAAGCTATACCATATGCATGACGTCATAATTGTCACGCAATTTTTGTTATGGCCATGAAGGAGAAAAGAGAAACATGCTCATTTTTCGACGGACATCCATCTATCGTCCAAACAAATGCCATATTTGCTTTTTCAGCTCGAAATACCCCGTATAGCACAATTTCAAGACAACTTTCAAAGTGACCTATTGGCCTTTAACTCTATTTGTAACGGGGGGCGGATTCCGTCCCCCCCCCTCATGTTTTTCGCAGATATCTCCAGAATGGCTGGGAGCAGGCCCATTCAATTTTGGAACTTTTCATAGAATTGAATACCGCATTTGGATTCAAAATTTTGAGTTCCGAACCTGAACAGAGGCGGTTTCAGGCCACAGTTTTGGGTGGGTTCGGAGGCGACATTTGGCGATAATACGGAAATGCGATCTTCACGGTTTCTTCCTAACTGCCTCAAGTATGAAGGAGTTACATCGGTTTACGGTGATTGCAACATGTGCAAATTAGTTGATGTTAAAGAAGTATCATAAATATTGCATGGCAGAGGGGGTTTCAGGGGCTTGAAAGGGGGGGGGGGAGGTTTCCAGGAAGTATTCAATGCTTGGCGGGAAGCCAATAGAGCAATGTAAGCAGACTTGTCAATGATTCATATTTGTCATGAATCGATTCACAGTGATTCACGGACCATAATGAATGATTCAATCATGATTCAATCACTCAACATTACCATAATGAATGATTCAATCATGATTCAATCACTCAACATTACCATAATGAATGATTCAATCATGATTCAATCACTCAACATTATCATAATGAATGATTCAATCTTGATTCAATCACTCAACATTAAAGGGAAGTGTCGACTCCTTTGTCTAACTCCTTTGATTTTGAATGTGCGACTCCAATATTTTATGAGCGTGATAGGGAGGTCATGCTCTACCTGTGTGCCAATTTTCATGCACATCAGAATAGTCTGCTGTTTGACCTTAAACATATGACCTGCTCTAAATCCTTTGATTTTGAATGTGCGACTCTAAGATGTCATGAGCGTGATAAGGAGGTTATGTTCTGCCAGTGTGCTAATTTGCATGCAAATCGAAATAGTCTGCTGTTTGACCTTAAACCTATCTGACCTGCTCTAACTCCTTTGATTTTGAATGTGCGACTCTAAGATTTTACCAAAATGATGACTAGGTTGTGATCTATCTGTGTACTAAGTTTGAAGCCAATCCAAATAGTCCGCGAATGTATTTCCGAATGTGAATGTGAATGTGAGCCAATTGGACATGCGTGTTGTTTATTTTGATTATAAAATGATATTTATCATATTTATTATAATTGCAAATTCCAAGTTCCAAAAGCATTAATGACTTTATGTTTCACTTTTTTAAGCAAATATAACATATATTTTTATTTTGCATTAGGTATTTTTATTATTATAAAGTATGATGTGGAATAAAGCGGCGCCGATGCGACAGTGATATTTGGGACATGCAGAGGTCATGCAAATGTTTGTTTATGATTTAATTTTTGATATGGTATGGCCTAGAAATTAGGAAAAGGTGGGTACCTTTTGATAATTTTTCGTGTGAAAAAGGTGTGCGTGTACTGTGTGGTTTATGAACCGAAGTATGAGTTAGTTACCTTTTCTAAGTATTTAGGTACCTACCTAACCCTACCAGTTCCAAGGTATTCACCTAGTTAGGGCTGATTGAACAGTGGCTTTGTGCCCACTGGAGTTGGACACAAAGCCTCCCTTTCTTTACGCATATATGAATTACAGGCTACAGCTAAGGACACAGAGCTCATATAATTGGCCATTAAGTGCCTGGTTTGTCCACAGGGCACAGATGAATGCTGGGCCGCTGGCATATTTTGTGGACAGTTTATGCTGTTCGACCAAAAAAGAATGATTCTTTGAGCAATGAATGATTCAATCAGCCTATTTTCTCTGTATGAATGATTCAATCAGTGACTCACAACAGGTTTGCGCATGAGGTGAATCGATTCATGAGTCATTCATTTGAAATAAGAATGATTCAATCAAAAGTAGTCGATTCACATTGAATCATTGACAAGTCTGAATGTAAGGGGCATTTATAGCTAGCAAGATGTAAAAGATAGCTTCTGCTTTCATTATTTTCATAATTTATTACATATAGAGTTTCAGGGGCGTGTTCAGGCACATGAAAAGAGATGAAAAAAGACTGGCATGGTGATGACGATATGCCAGCGATAACGGCGCAATAGACGTTTAGCTTGTAATGATATATGCACATATGAGGCCAGAAAAGGGAATAAAGTCATTTTTTTTTTGCAGAGGCGCGCTCAGGAAGGAAGAAAGGGGGTCATATTATTGCAAGGAGACTAAGAGGCATGGACGTACAATGTCATAACATACTGCAGTTTTCGGATGAAACACGCACCACAGGCTACTCTACTAGCGATTATAAGATAATAGACGAGTCCAGGTAGGGTAAAGGGGGGGGGGGGGGGGTAACCAATGTTAATTGAAGTTGTAAGTGAAATAGTCGCTGTTGACTAGTTAGTATCATAATAGCGGATAATATACTTATCAAAAGGTCTTGCGCCGCCCCAGTTTGGATCCTGGATACGCCTATGATGAAGTGCAACATGCAACAAGGAACTATCTACGATCAGTAAATATTTATAGTGCTGGGTAGCAACTTGTCTGCGGTTAATATTTTTTTCCTCCAATTTTTCCTCCCTTTTTCACTAACCTGGTACTGCCTATGGCAAAAAATATGATTTATAACTGTTTTGTCTAATGTCACAATCACATACCATTTCATTTATCAAAAAACAACATCAAAAAATGTTTTTATTCCGCATTTACTTCACCCCCATATTGAGTGACCTGCACACGCCTATGATTTTTGAATTTTCAAACGGCACCATCATATATCAATTTCCAATTAAATCTCTATTGATTCCTATTAGTTGTGTTAAAATCGGTGGATAAACATGAAAGCTATGTTGGATCAAAAATACCACTAAAAATTGTAGTTTTTGCCCCCCTGTTGCCCCCCTATCCAAAATTTATATTTTTTATTATTATTTAGAAATGTAGATCGTGTTGAGGGGAACCAAACACCGTTTCATTTTTGAAAATCGGACGAGTAGATCTCGAGATCTCCGGGGGGAAGCCGCCGCCCCCCTGTTACAAATAGGGGTAGCCAGGAGCCTGTTACAAATAGGGTTAAGTGGCAAAACAGCTAAACACCCTAAAGTGATAGCTCCATATGTACCGAAAACCTACTCACTAAAATCATCATGCCCAGATCAATGCACACTCAGCTAAAACACGAAGGAAATAAACGGGCTCCTACGGTACCCATGGCTCAGCAGAAGCGAGCATTTCTCCCGCCAGCAGGAAGGCTACCTACCGCCAGGGCGCACAGCCCGGCGCAGCCGGGCGGTCGGCTGAGACCCCGCGGGCGGCGGCGGCGTCACTGACAATGACGGGTTCCACTGTACACCATTCCACCGTGTCCCAGGGACGTCGCTCAACTAGCGTTTCGTCGAACCACTGGCTATGGTGAGACATCTACCGGGCGATATTTGAACCAATAGTTCCCGGAAGATAGATGTCCTCGGTGTTCTATTTTTGGAGGTCGCAAGCTTTGGCTGCCACTACTTTGTATGTGGCTGGATACCACGATTTTAGCTGCTGCTAGCTTGGATGATGACGATGTCCCCTACCCGGGCGAAATTTGGATATCGCAAGCGTTGGATGGTGCTGTTTTGGATGGTACAAGCATTGAATGCTACAACTTTGAACGCTTCCATATACACCCATTTCAATACACATGGGCCTTATTTTGTACAGATGCCAAAATCAAACTCGAATATCTTTTTTATTAGATCATTGTGGTTGTTTTAACTGCTACCATACTTAATTTAAATGCCTAGCCATAACAATGGCTATCTCAACTCAAATATAATGTTAAGGTTGGATAGTCCCTTTAACACGAAATTATTTTGTTTTTTGGTCCCTCGCGTATTTCGCAATATCTTGACTACCGCCAATGCTGTCCCCAAACTTTCAGTACCCTCTTTCACATCCAGCACCGCTCACTAAACGGCTACACGTTTTAGCAATGACAAGGACATATGTCAAAACCTCCTGCCATTTTCGCACGTACTCCTGTTCGGAACTTCAGACGAACAACGTTAACATCTCATTCCAACTGGCTATAAGTACGTGCAAGTTGTGAGTGGTACAATAAAATGTTTTTTTTTTCTGTTGAGCAAAAAGTTCCATGAATAGAGGTAATTCGTCACGATTCGTCACAATTAGACCATCAGCAGATAATTACAATATAAGCATTTCAGGCATCGATATCTCTGATTCTGCGCCTTCAAATGGTTCCGCAAACTTGTACGGGCAGTCCGTACAAGTTTTGGGAGGTTCGTCAACTTGTACGGACACTGTCCGTACTGTCCGTAGTGGTGGCGACGCCCATGATGGGATCCTAGTAAATCCCTTTACAATGCGGCGCTACGACCTCGAATCTCAATAGATCCCATCATCATGTTGACATGGAATGATTGGAACTACTTTCGAGCCGGGCTGACTGGTGGCATCAAGCTGGGGTGTGGCCACATGTTCTGCATCAGATCGTATTTGACTGTCATTTTCGATCAGCATGGTATCACTGTGCTGTCATTGTGTGAAGTTCAAGGAGGATGTAGTACCAACAAAGCAAACATGCGTATTATTCGATGACGGCGTGTATTGCATACATTCCTATTGACATAAGCACAAGTTACAGTGAGTGTATCGCCATATGAAGAAGCAGAGCATCAGTGATCAGTGTTGACGCGCCTCTGGCGTGCGTCTGCCGGGCTCCAGAGGTGGCTGGGGAGCTGTTGGCCGTGTCTGGTCGCTGCTGTTTAAAGCAGAGACGCATGGGCAACAAGGGTGTCTGTCCGGGTAGCAGTGTAGGCAATTGTCTAGGATTCAGGCGCCACCGGGCCACAGCATGCTGGCAGCCGCCAGTAGCCGGCCGGCGGCTCAGGTCAGGTCACGAGAGGGTCACTGGTCCCCAGATCGTGTCCATGTCGGAGGGAGGGGGGCTGAGCCCATCAGAACTCGGCCTGCGGCGCGGCGGCGTAAGCGGCGGCCTGCGCGGCGGCGTTCACGTCCTCGGGAATGCCGTCACCGGTGGCCTGGAAGCCGTTCTCGTCGGCCACCCAGTTGACCGTGTACGACTGCGGCACGCCGTTCTCGTCCTCCGCCGTGTACGAGTAGGAGCCCTGCATCACCACGCCAACCTCCTCTCCGATCTGCTTGATCTGGCCGGCCACGTCCTGCTGGATAGGGTCGATGGTCTCGAAGCCGTACTGGAACGAGCCGTCCTCGTTCATGGTGGACTCCATGCGCAGAATGCCAGTGTCCTGGAGAGTTGGGACAGCCTGTTCCTCCTGGGGCCGAGCGGCCGCCAGCACCACCAGCGAAGCCAACAGGAACTGGAAACAGACAAAACATATGTGCCAAACATTGTGCCGGTTTGTCCAAATTCAATATGTTTACATGGTATAGCAACCCTCACTACAGAGACAGAAAATGCTGCAAGAAGGTTCTGAACTACGATACAAACTACACGTAATTGCTACGTTCATCGACACTGCTGTCATAAAACACAAAAGTTTTGAAAGTAAAAAATACTCGCATATTCTGCTCGCACTTAAGGAATTGTGAAGCTCCGAAAACATCGGTTCGTACATAATCTGCCTTTTTCATTACTGAAAAGGAAACATTTCACACATGGTAAATTGCATCACGTAATGCTGACGCGGATTAAATCAAAACATAACACCCAAAGGCGGTCTTGCTAAAAGAAGCAGCGCCACACTATCTCAGTTACACAGATCAGACACAGAGTTGTCAGTATTACGGTAAATTACTGGGCTGCAGCAACACGTCCGCAGACCGGAGAGGCCGACCCGCTCGATAACTTACGAACTTCATCGTTGAGATGTCTGGGATAGAATGATCACTGATGACTGCCGAGACTCTCAGCGGCCTTTTATACCCGGCAGAATCCAAGGAGACTAATCCGGTGGCATGGCATGACGTGAGGAGCCAGTTTCCTGTGTGGTTTGTCAATCTGGCAATTGGGTTTATCCGAGCTTAGCTGGCAGCACGCCAGTTATTCGCCGCTACGGTTTGATAGGTGGAAGCGCAGCGAACTGGCGCCTGGCCTGCAATGGATCTCAAGAGAGATTACAAATTTCTATTAACCCACGCACTGCAGGGGGTTTGCGCCGAACACGAACTGCTGAGGGGGGGCGGGGGGTGATTTCCGCCCCCATCAAATCTAGAAAATTCCGTTACGTAGCGGCAAGCGCAAAACGGCGTTTGATAGCTTGATACAAGTTCTATCGAAAGTAATTCAGTATTTTTTTTAGGTCAGGTCCAAATTGAGGTCACCAGAGGTCATCAAAGGTCAAATTTTCCAGTTTTTCTTGTTTTAGGACTTCGCTCCAGAAATTCCCATATATCTCGGAAACCATGCCAGCTAGAAACAAACAGCAAAAAGCAATCGCAAGCAATTTAAATTTTCAATTGAAATTTTCCTCAAATTTGATCTTAGGTCAATATTGGAGGCTCTAGAGGTAAAAATGGGATGTTTTTTTCAAAACTGTTTTTCGCTAATAACTTTTAACCTAATAAAGCTAACGGAAAACTGTTTACGCCATTGTGTTTGTCTATCAATGCACTTCGAATGATATACACGCTGATCTGATCTTGTTAAGGAACTTCGAAATTTGACCAAAGGTCACATGACCTTGGCCTGAGTTCAAGACTCAAGTAGGTCATATGTTGCATATAGGGAGACGTGTCTCGACGAGACAAACACATTTCTGTCGGTTTTACTTCTCTAGCTTCATTATGTCGCGAGTTATTGACAATCTGATGGTGAACTCGGATGACCTCAAATGACCCCATAGGGATCACTCAACAAAACTTACACTTGGTTCATCAAGCAAATCCTATACTAACATGATCCAGAAATAATTGGACTAATAGCATGAATATCCTTGAAATAGGAAGCATTTTAATATTTCCCCATTGACTTATCACGAAGTCACGAGGTCACGAAATTGACCTGACCTTGGGTCACCGATATCAAAATTCCGAGATAAACGAATTGTAAGTACTTATGCCTTCATGGCATCCTGTAAGTTTCAAACTGATCGGTGAGAAACTCTGGCTTTGGCACATCTGCAAACGCTTTTGGTCTGGGGTCACTTGACCTGGTCTGGTGACCTGACCTGAGATGACTTGAGGTCAATTGTTTTTCTAAGTGTGCGCAATTGATGTCTTAACAGGTGTGTCAAAACCCAGCGGCGTTGAGGGGGAGGGGGGCGGAAATCAACCCCCCCCCCCCAATGCTCGGGTTAAGATCGCAGAACTCCATGAATACGCTCCTTAGATTACCAATAAAGAAAAACAAAATTCAAATGATCATTACCATAAAATTACCATAAATACGTAGCATAAACACAGGCAGTAGTCGTTTTTACGAAGGATTATTGCGTTGAAACATTATGGAAAGTTTCTGAGGAGTTTTAACAAGTTTTGGTATAGACGTCTTAGTTCGGCGATCCATCCCTTAAAGGAAATAGTTCACCTTCAACATTAGTTTTAAACTGAGATAGCAGTTTTGTAGCCCGTGTTGGCAAACCCATATCTGCAAGTTTTCTTGACTGAAAAGACTCTCCAGCCGAATATATATATTTTTTTTGGCGAAGGAATGCGGTGCTGGCGAAAGAATGCTGTACTGGTTCTAGCCCGGGCAGAGGCTATGCCATCAGCCAATCAGCTTGCAGCTAGTGCTAACAAGCGAACCGCCGGCCGCCGGTTGGCACATCTCCAATGCGAGTCTATCCTTACGCGACTACTTTCGAATCTGATTAGCTGAACCATTTTTAACATTCGCGTGACGTCAGGACTCTGACTCAGAGAGTATGCATATAGTTGTGATAAACAATACAAATTTACGGCCTTCTGTCCTGAATCGGCGCGATATAAGGCCATTTTTGACAATATAAAAATAAATTGTATTAAAAAATATAATCAAATCGTGTTTGGTAAAACATTTCCAAGGTGAACTATTTCCTTTAACCCGCGAGTCACTGGGGGGGGGGGGCTTTTTTAGCCCCCCCCCTTAGGAATATTATGAATATCTCAATACCTAATGCAGATATTGACGCTAAAATCTCAGTACCTTTCCGGGAATAATTTGTACACCTGTGGAGAAAAAATCAAAAAAAATCGTCAGAAATTGTTCGAGATATAGTGAATTTAGTGACGTCACTAAACACGATTTTGACACCAAAATCGGCTAAACTTCGCCAGGCCGTACACATGCCGCAAATGAATCAAAATGTAATCGAAAACAAATATTAAAGATGGAAAATTGCAAGGGCTACAAACCAGCTATCTCGAAATTTCGAATATGTTGGTTTTTGTTCCCAAAATTTAAACTTTTTTTTGTTGTTGCAAAAATGCTCACAAAATCAAATTTTTCAAAGATATTGAATAACCGGAATATATGTCAGATAACGACATATGGGCAACTACCATACCAAATTTCAAAATGATATAATCTTTTTTTTACTGTCATGGCATATAAAGTATGGGTAAATCATGACGTCATATTTTGAAATTGCGTTTTTTGGCTTTTATTGACCGGATACAGACAAATAAATGCCAGCACTGTATTTGTTAAATAAAACTGATGCAGAAACATGTTTTTTTTTATTTCGATATATCAATTTCAAATTTTGACCTTCAGTGACTTGAACTTGACCTGAACTTGACACTAACTTCACGGAAATGAAGTCAAGTGGTAAAATGACTACCACTATCGAATTCTACGCGTAAAAGCATCCATTAAACATGTGCTGCATGACTTTCGTAGATATGTTGTGTGTAGTGACCTTTTGTGACCTGATCTTGGACCTTGATCTTTTCCAACAATCTCACTTTAGCTCATGTGGGATATGTATCATACCTTTGACAGCACTTTGGGTGATTATAGGCGCAATCGAAGGCCATGGATGGCAAGTATTGTCCATAAACTCAAATACCTCGATTTTGACGTTAGACTTGACCTTGGCCTGACATGTAACCTTAATTTGAAATTTTTCAGTTTGCGTTAGATTTATCTCATTGAGCGCTTTCGAATGCCGCCTTGTGCGTCCCCGCTGCGATCATTGGTTCTGAAGATACCAGGGGGGCTACTCCCCCCCCCCCCCCCAGTGAGTCGTGTCACAGAATATACCCCAGTGACTGCCGGGTTAACTACATAAGTTTTACATGCGATTTTTTGCTTGAAATGTCCCTGAGAATTGTGTAATATGTGGGTAAGAATATATATATAATATGTTGACAAAATTGCGCTTTGGTGGTAATTAGGGAAGTATTGATAGGTCAGTTATAATGCCAGATCTCCACCGACTGAAACTCAAAAGTCAAAACTTCAGAACGATTGAGAAACTATCTGTGGCGTGTGACGCAATTGGACGCAATGCACTCGCCCAATCCGCCCCAATCCGGTGGCCGGCCTGTGCGGCTTGGCACTGCGCATGCGCAGACAGACCTGTAATCCATGACGCTGCCAGATTTAGTAATTAGTATTACAGTATGCTAAACTGAACGAATAGACTGTAGACGCATATGTTCTTTAAAAAAACGGACAATGTTGTATCATAAGCTTGTTATGAACTCAATACATGTTTCCATAACTATTGAATAGTGATGATATCGCCTAAATTTTTCTTCTTCTTGGAATGTAAAATATACTAAGACTTTTTACCAAAACTTCTCAGAAACGTTTCAGAAACTTTTCAGATTTTTTTCTTTCTCGGAAACTTTTCAGCGCAATAATCCTTCTTGAAACGACTAATATTGAAAAGAAAAAGGGGGGGGGGGGCAGAATCTGCCACCCGCAGGGAATAGGGTTAACAAAGAATTGTACTTGTGATTTTGTTTCATGGAGCGTGCTACTATACCGACTTCTTATATTTCAGGATTATTTTACGCACATAATCCCTTCAAACGTGAAGTTTCCATTTGATGTTCTCGGTCGTAGAACTGCAATTTAAATTTCAATTGACAGTTAACTGCGTGCATTCTCAAGGATTAATGTTGACGCGCGGGAGATAATCTTGTAAGGGGAGGTATAAAGCTGTGCGGACCCGGTGGCTGGCCACCACTGCAGCCCGCATCTCTGCACACCTACCATGAAGCTCGTGAGTATCCAACCTCCAGCCAGCAGCACTCCAAAGAGACGTTTGGCGTTGGTGATGATGAAACTATGGGCATGATTCTGATATCAAATTGGAGGAATGCTAGTAGGAAAACCATGTTGCGCTAGCATTTCATTATGCTAGTGCCCTTGGAAGGTCATATGGGTGTCATATGGGAGTCATTGGGAGCGTGAAGTCCCATCAGACGGAAACGTTCTTTGGCACTTTATCGGGTCACGTGGCACGTGGTGCGGGGTACCCACGCAATTGTGATTTAATGGACTTATACGTTGCACGGCGGGTGCCTCAAACTTAATGAGAAGACACACACTTTGTTGGGTACGTGCTGTTGATGACGTCGGTGGTGTGATCCGCATCAGACGCGAGCACAGGGCATCAACACGATTAGGGGCCCTCTGCCTAGAAGGCCCATATTCACTGGGACGGCAGAGGCACCATTCGATTAGGGGCCCTCTGCCCTGATTCACATGATATTCACTGGGACGGCGGAGGCACCATTCTTGGTGTGTGTATGCATAGGTGATGTATCAGGCATTCACTTTGACCCTTGTATAGCTACCATCCCATTTATATATGGGTGAGCGCGTGACTAGCGTAGATAGGGTGCAAATTACCACCTTCACATTTGACGGTCAATATCGCCAAAGGCATCACCTAGGTTGACTTACGATTTGCGGTACCTATAGCTTCATACATGGTTGCTGGAAACATTGTCCTCAATAATCTATACATCATTTTGCACTCGCGCACGTGTCACTACCGATTTCAGATCTCAGAAATTGTTGGATGAATCAATCTGAGATTTTGCAAATGCAGAGAACGCGCGGTATGAGTTAAGGCAGCTCGCATGAGTTGGGATGAAAGAGAATCAACACGTGCACACGTGTGACTTTTAATTTAGGATCTTCGCCAAATAAAGATAGTTGGTGGACCTCTAGTAGATAAGATAGGCAACGAGAAATGAGTAGAAGTGTTGAGGAGCTGAACCAACTCGCATGGCACTACTCGTCAATTGGGTAAATTCCATGTGACGATACACATGTAAATCTTTGCCAAAATGACATGTAAAGGGACATCGATCTTGTGGTTTTTGGATAGTGGTCAGTGTTTTCCGTAGTGCATTGGATAGGGTATTCGCCTGCTGACTGAATGGTTCTGGGCTTGAGCTTATCCTGTTCCTGCTACCGTTGCACATTGGTGTGTTTGGTGTCCCTGAATGTCTTTATAAAATAAAGACCGGTAGGACGAAAACCATCAGTAACAAACCAAACCAGTAATGAGTTATGACGGATTTTAATGTCATTCCCTGTATGAATATTTGCACAAGAACTTCAAATAAATCATGTTTTATGAAATTATGACGATTTATAAAAGCACCGCATATATCGAAAGCTAAATATGATTGGACCCTTTTCTTCAAATTCGTACCTTGAAGCATTTGATTCCACTGACTTCGTTATCAAACATACCTATTTTAACTTTAACTATAGGTGCATCAGTAAAATGGTAAGCACCAAAGTAAATTTGATCTCCTGTGTCAAATTAACTAGAATATCATCAATATTACCGGTGGCTATTGTCATCAATACCTATATTACCAGTAAACGCCTTTTTGGGCGATGACCGAGCAGGCGCGCTCTGGTAACGCTAAAGCAGGTTTTAAATATGAAATGGTAGGGGTTCTTACGTGCGCATTGCTGTGTCCTAATCCCAAATATGAGTAAAACATTCAATAGTTTACCGTGGTTATACTCTATTATGCATAGGAGCGTTCAGCTGAATCGGGCAGTTAGTTCCGGAGATAGCAAATAGTGGTCTGCACGTGCGCAGTGAACTTGTGCATAGTGACCCAAAAGTTCCGCCAAGCGCAAACCTTCTAACAGCCCTTCCTAAACATGTATGCATATTTCACCTCCATAGGTCCAGTAGTTTCCGATCTCTGAAATACGGTGGCGCACGTGCGCACGTGCATATTGGTGTATGCCTCGGTACGTCTAAAGCAGCTAATAGTCATGCCCTAACCTACATGCAAAATTTCGGCTCAATACGTCCAGTAGTTTCGAAGATATAAAAAGGGGTCCGCACGTGCGCACGTGTCATGCAACTTCCGATTCATCGTATGGAATATTGTTAGGATGTCAGTCGGGAGCAGCACACCAAATTTCGACATAATCGGTGGGTTTATGCCTAGGTCACGTGCGCTCAAGCCTTAAGTTTAAATAAGGCATGCAACATATGGGGCATCATTGGCGCTTAGCGTACGCAAAATGTGGTCCGGTTTGATGAAGCAATTTTATCATCAGGCGCGGTTTTCTTCTAAAATCGGTGATTTGACCTGCCCCACTTTTGCGCGTGCCACGCGATGTGGTACCACCCCTATCAAAACGCACCATGCCAAAAACAAAATTGATTTGATGGCGCTATCCAATGGTGAAAATTCGATCTCAATCAGAACAGTGGTTGAAAAGTTATTAGCTTCCGAAAATCGTCTGTACGGCCGTGTCGGGCCGGTTCGGGCCGGGTCAAATGTAAATTTGTCTAGTAAGTTGACGAGAAACCCCACGGGCGCTTCGCGCCCGCTCGGTAATCATCAATACTTTTATAAAGTAGGTGAGGCATACTTTAAAAAAATGAATGCAAACCATAGCCGCGTACTTAGAGCTCTTCATGGAATGGGAATCCCCATGGAACCCATGGCACGGGATTTAAATGGGTGGGAATGGGGCCATTTTTGGAAATGTAACGGGTTGGAACGGGTTTGGGACAGACCATGTATTTTTTAGCACCACAAAAAGTGGAATATGCTTAAACGTGTGAGAATGGGAGCCCCATCAATTATGAACTCGGATTGGAACGGATTTGGGTCTGTCTAAATGGGCTGGAACGGGATGGGGGCTGATAATGTGTCCCATGAAGGGCTCTACTCATACTATTTGATATATATATATACGAGAAAAGAAACCAAAAGAGACAACAGTTTCGGACGTAGCCCATCCTGAGACATAATTTAGGCTGCTGGCTGTTCTTCATTCTACATATGGTTTAAAATAAATAAATAAATGTTTTTTTCAGGTCGTGATCTGCTGTCTGGTGGCTGTGGCGGCCGCACGGCCCCAGGATTTCGTCGAGGATTCTGCTGTGTACCAGGAGCCGCAGTATAAAACGCTCAAGGATGCCGGCATTCTGCGCATGGAGTCCACCATGAACGACGACGGCTCGTTCCAGTACGGCTTCGAGACCACCGACCCTATCCAGCAGGACGTGGCTGGTGAGATCAAGCAGATCGGAGAGGAGGTTGGCGTGGTGATGCAGGGCTCCTACTCGTACACGGCGGAGGACGAGAACGGCGTGCCGCAGACGTACACTGTCAACTGGGTGGCCGACGAGAACGGCTTCCAGGCCACCGGTGACGGCATTCCCGAGGACCAGAACGCCGCCGCGCAGGCCGCCGCCTACGCCAACGCGCCGCCGGCCTCCGCCGAGGACCAGTTCTGATCGGCTCAGCCCCCCCCCCCCCCCGACACGGAAACGATCTGAGGACCGGCGACCCTCTCCTGACCTGACCTGAGCCGCCGGCCGGCCACTGGCGGGGGTCAGCGTGGCGCTGGCTGGTGCAGGCTGGTAGTGCACTCACTGTTGGCTTGTGTTCACTGTACTTACGGTTTCTGCAATACAAAGTATCACACATTTCGTTATCAAGAGAGAACAATTTAAATGCATCAACATTTGTTAGGTAGGTTTCTACCACCGTAAGCTGTTATGAGGGCAGGCAACGCCAACATTGAATAACGTTTGATCGATTTGCATGTTTCTCCGTTATTCTGTGGCAAATGATAACGTCTGGTAAAGGACGTCAGGAGCCGGGATCGCAACATGAATAATGAATCACCTTGTGTCCCTTTTCAACTCCCCTTAAAAAAATAATAAGAATAAATTGTACGCGGAACATTAATCTGCTGGTTTGGCATAATAAATACCGGTCATAGTCTGATGGTATCTCACACTATGCAAGCACGTGCGGTGCCCAAACCGCAACCTCTCGGACATTTTGCAATCTTGTTGATGCTTTCGTTTCCCTTGTGTTCTAGCAACCAAAGGAGCACGTCAGTTAATTAAATCTTGACGGTTCTGGCTGTTTCTGATACCAATAAAGCGTCGTAGTCGGCGATGAACGAGCGAGCGCGAAGGAAATGTATGGTGAATTTCAACTCGATAGGGCAAGAAGTTTCTGATATACAAAAAAAGGTGCGCACGTGGCACGTGAAAATGCACCCCATCCCTGACTTGTGGGAAAGAGCCGGCTGAGAGGTCCCTAACCACACACTGAATTTGAACACAAACGGCTCAGCCGTTCCTGATATATAGAAGAGGTGTGTGCACGTGCGCACGTGCAGATGTACCCCATCCCTAACTTGTGTGAAGGCGATGGATGAGAGTCCCTAACGACACACAAAATTCGAACACAATCGGCTCAGCCGTTCCTGAGATATAAAATAGGGGTGTGCACGTGCGCACGTGCAGAAGCACACCACCCCTGGCTTGAGGAAAATTGGCGGCTGAGAGGTCCCTAACCACACACCAATTTTGAACTCAATCGGCTCAGCCGTTGCAGAGCTTTTGCGAGAAAACACTTTCAACACCCCTCACACGGCACATGCCACGCGCAGTGGTAGTCACCCACATGAGTGAGCACCGGTCTCAAACAGGGTAGGTTGGATGGGGCTGCTAAGCATAGAAGTCTGCTTGTTAATCGGATGTGTAGTTGCAGAAATATAAGCTTCTCAAAAGCGTCGCCACGGGTATGGTTGGGTCGGGTCGGGCCGGGCCGCGCCGCTCATATTCATATTTTTTTTCATATACCACGGAAGGACGAGCGAGCGCTTCGTGCTCGCTCGTAATTATTACAAACATGTTAATCAATATGATGCTGAACATGATGGTATACTGATACATATGCGTGAATATGTTCACTACTTTACAATTAGATAACTACATAAATATGATAGTTACTACTTGATGAATTCACCTATGCAATATATGTATACCATAACTGAAATTAGAAGCAAACTTAACGCCAGCTGGTCGCTTACTGGTAACGTCATTTACCAATAGGTAGTTATTTGGGTAGTTCCAGTTTCCAGCGTTCGACTTATTGGCATTGGCGGATCTATGACAGTCAAATAAAATTGTTTCCAATGAAGTCACCTCACAAGAAATTCAACAAGTTAAAGCTTATCACATGTTACAAGTTTTATTGTAATGGACATACAGTTGAAAACAAATATTTCCTGGTAAATTTGACATGCTACTAAAACGTTAGTATGCATGACTTTCCGGAAGGTCGGAGAGCCATGAGCCAGAGAGCCATGAGCCATGAGCAATAGCCGGAGAGCCATGCTCCTCCGGCTTCCCCGGTTTCTATTCGCATGCATCTTCCCCAATCCGCCTCCAAAAGATGTGCGTTGGAATGTTTTCGGAACAGCTCCAAGAAGTGCAAGACTCTTGTTTTGTTGTTGAAAAAACGAGGTTTGCTGAAAAGTTTAATCTATGGTATGGAAAGTTACCTCAATCTACTGGAACGCCTAAACTGCTGCCGTGAATTGCAGTTCATTCTCTATCATAATACAAAGACAAAAGGCTATGTAAGGATCAGAGCTTACCCGCGCTCCGCTGGAGAGGTACAGCATCTGCCCTCTCCCGGATTTTCTCGATAACATGAAAACTATTTGAGATGTCGATGTCAAACTTTGTGTACTATTTTTTTTAATCAATTTAACATCTTCCGACAAAATATAATTGAAATTGGTCAAGTGCTTTGGGAGATAATGACTTTTCAGTGACGTCATGTCATGCTTTTTTGGGCAGAAAAAGACAAATGTTTGAAATCAAATCAAGTTGTATTTGATAAATCAATTCGATTTGATACTGTATCTTTGAGTTATGCCCAAAACTGCGTTTATGCTTTCAAATACATGCAAATATAGGTTATTAGATGCACACGACTTCACTTGATTTGGGAGATAGCCATGATACTTTGGGAGATAGCCATGCTACCTATAAACTGTGTGGCTGAGTGTGTGGTACCGTGAGCCGGATTCTGTGACGTTGAAAACAACAGCAACTGCAATCACACATCAATTTTGTATGTCCCATTTCATGACCTTTTCGATCCCTTTGTATAATACTAAGAACACAATGGGAATTGAATGGATCCGCGGATCCGCGATTGCTTACCATTACTTCCTCCGAGTTTTGACGTGTTAAATGTTGATTTCCTGCGTTTTTTGAAGGAGACTTGTAGTTATTACTTTAGCTTATTCAAATTTAGACAAGTGGCCGGAAGTCTGAAGACTATACTGCTTTATTCAAGGGAAAAAAATGAAGATTTCAAAGCAGTTCTTACCTCGACATTCGTGGCGAGCTAAGACGTGCTTGGCGCCAGTTTTCAGCCTCACTGTATAAAGTTGCCAAGATGAAGAGAAGACGGTCCCTGGTGTCACTCTGTGGTACGGAATGTCACCTTACATGGGCCGCGCTCACGAACTGAGTAAGTGGATGAATTCTTCTAAATTAGCATTCAAGTAAACTGTGTTTAAGTTATTTTGTGTAGCCGTTTTTTCGGACGAAAAACTATGCCCTTTTTTACCCTCAAGAACGTGCCGTTGTGAACCGAGCACCTACGAGTCACCGCCTAACCAGACACCAATGATGATATAGCAGCATCAATGCCATCACCACCAAAATCCAGCGGATATGTCGTATCTTGCGCGGCCTGTGCAAGTCAAGTCAATCAGTCCGAAAGGCTGCAATTGTCTGCAGCGGCTGTGATGAGCGATGACACACTTCCTGCGCGAAACTCACTGTGGCTCAGGCCCAGGCCCTAGCCATATGGCATTGCGATGTGTGCCTGGGAAAGGACCGCACCCATCGCAACTCCGCTCAACGAAGAAAACAATGGAAGAATGCGTCGAAAAGGAGACGGCTAAGCCAAGTGAAGGAAGACCGGAAAACATACCCACAGGGTTGGCACAGCTCCGCGGGTCAACACAAATCATCAGGTTAATCCCTAAACCGGCGCGTGCGGTAGTTGCCCACAGCCTCTCTCAGCGAATAAATGAAACCACTTCGAGCACAAGCACAAGCCCGGACGCTTGGTGGCGCTTGTTCTCCTTCGCGTTCAGCGTCCTGAGGTCTCCTGGGATCAAAGCCGATCGCAAATGTTCTCTTGCCACACTCATAAAGCGACAAGCTATTGAAAAGGACCTACCTGTGCATGCGCTACGTGACCAAGGGCAACACAACATCACTCCATACTCCGGCTCCTGTGAGGATGTGGCTCGCAGGGTGCAAGCAAAGTGCACGGACGGTGACATCGGGGCGGCGCTCAGAGTGCTCACATCCAGCGAATCTCTGGCGCAGCCCACTGAGGATGTAGTCTCCATGCTGCGCCTGAAGCACCCACCCGTACCAGAGGATGAAAACATGCCGCCGCCACCTAGCGCCACTGACTCAGCTCCGCTGATCGTGACAAAGGATCAAGTCAGGCAGGCGATTGTCTCCATGCCCACGGGATCTGCGGGAGGAATGGACGGGATCAGGCCTCTCCATCTGCGACAGCTCACCTCTGCGGATACAGGAGAGGCCGGTCAGCGTCTGCTGACCTCCCTCACGGCGCTCACCAACCTGGTGCTGGCTGGCCAGGTGCCATCATACGGCCGTGGCGCCCTCTACTGCGCATCCTTGTGTGCTTTCCGCAAGAAGGACGGTGGCTTGCGTCCCATTGCGGTGGGCAGCGTATACCGTCGCCTGCCAGCGCGCATCGCTGCCCGCTTCGCTGCCAACCTCCTGGGCCCAGAACTGAGACCAGTGCAGCTCGGCGTGGGCACGCCGCTCGGCTGTGAGGCAGCGGTGCACGCAGTTCGAAACTTCACAAAAGATTCCCGACATCAGTCGACACGTGTACTAGTTAAGGTCGATGTAAGGAATGCATTCAACTCTGTGAGGCGTGATGTCGTGCTGCGGTGCATAAAGGAATCATGTCCCGAGGCTTACGCGATGGCCTACCAAGCCTACAGCACACCCACTCCGCTCCTCATGGCTGGTCACATAATAATGTCATCCACGGGTGTTCAGCAGGGCGACCCTCTGGGCCCAATCGCTTTCGCGTTGGCGGTTAACACATGCGCACGAAGCCTGAAGTCCCCACTCAACATCTGGTACCTGGACGACGCCACCATAGGAGGTTCAGTCACTGACGTAGTCGCTGATCTCCGCTCAATCATCAGGACACTCCCAGAGCTCGACCTCCAACTCAACGCCGCCAAATGCGAGGTGACAGTATTGGATGATATCGGAGAAGAGCAGCAGGCTTCGGTGATCCGGGAAATGAAGAGTGCTCTACTGGATATTTCAGAAACCCCTCTATCTCATCTCCAATTGTTAGGCTCTCCCCTGCACGAGGCTGGCTTTGCAGACGCCACCAACGCCGTCCTCGATACCATTTCCAGGCTGTGCGAGAGAGTTCAGTACTTAGATCGGCACACAGGCCTCTTCTTCCTCGCACACCACGTGTCAGCACCGCGGCTGATATATCTACTGCGCTCCGCTCCACTATACGGCGTCCGCTCCAACCTCCGGAAAGTCGATGAGCTGGTTAGGTCGACCCTAGCCGATATCACCAACGTCGACATTTCTGGGCAAGCTTGGGACCAGGCATCACTGCCTCGAAGACATGGAGGGCTCGGTGTTCTCTCAGTAGAATCCCTAGCCCTCCCATGCTACGTGGCTTCACTATGTGCAGCAGCGCCCCTGATAGCCGCCATCAGCCCGCCGATAACTGACGACGTCACCCCAGCGGACCTGCAACCGGCTCTAGAAGAGTTCAAGCGGCTCATAAGCTCAGATGACTTCCCTGAAGGACAGGACGCTTGCAAACAGCGAAACTGGGACGACCTGTTGTGCACGATGGTCAGAGAACAGCTGTTCGAAAGAGCGAACCAAGTAGACCGTGCCCGCCTTCTCGCCGCATCTACACCCCACACGGCGGCATGGCTGCAGGCTATCCCAGCGTCAAATCTCGGCCTCCAACTGGATGCCGATACGGTCCGCGTCGCCGTAGCCCTGCGTCTGGGTGCTCCCATCTGCGAACCGCATAACTGCAGCCAATGCAGCCGTCCGGTGGACCGTCTTGGACACCATGGGCTTTCCTGTAGGAAGTCAGCCGGGCGCTTCCCACGTCACGCTAATCTCAACGACGTGGTGAAGCGGGCGCTGGCCAGCGCGGGAGTGCCCTCTGTTCTCGAGCCCCAGGGGCTCGATCGTGGGGATGGCAGGAGGCCAGACGGACTCACCCTCTTCCCTTACAAACAGGGAAAGAGCCTCACATGGGATGCCACCTGCGTTGACACCTTTGCTAAAAGCGCGGTTGTAGATGCCTCACTGAAGCCAGGTTCAGCAGCTAAGGCGGCGGAAGACCGGAAGAGGGAGAGATACGCGGCCATCGCCCAGCGGCACATCTTTGTCCCAGTGGCAGTGGAGACCACCGGCGTCCTCGGCCCAGCAGCCGCCGCCTTCTTGACGGACCTGGGCAGAAGGATCTCTGACGCCACGGGAGACCGTCGGGAAGTCACCTGGCTGCGGCAGCGCGTGTCTCTCGCCATCATTCGGGGAAACGCTGCTGCCGCCCTGGCAACCGCCTGCCCGGTTCAGGAAGCCCAGACGCATCTGTTTTCTCGCCAAGACCGCCCATCAGCCCCTTCCGACATGAAATCCCGACCTCAAGGCCCCGCATCTGGCCGCTTCACTGCCGTGCGAACTTGCAGACGCTCCTGCCAAACCATATACCTGGGCAACAACGGCTGCATCACGCCCTCGTCCGACTCCGTCACTCCACCACTGCCCGACCTGAAAGCCCTGGGCAACACCCGCAATATGAACACTAGTAGCAGTGGTGGCAGCGGCAGCGACGGCGGCAGCGACGGCGGCGGCGGCTGTGGCGGGGACGGCACAGGTGGCAGCGAGTCAGCAGTTCGGCCGCTAGGCCTTACCGGACTGAGGAATAGCGGAAACACATGTTTCATGAACTCAGTTCTGCAGTGTCTGAGCAACACACGCGCCTTGCACAATTACATCCTGCGTAGCCAGTACTCAACAGACATTAACACGTCCACGTCGGCCATGAAAGGGGCGCTCATCAAAGCGTTCGGTGCGCTAATGCGTGACATGTGGCGGCCCTTAAACGAATCTGAGCGGCCGCTCACGACGGCGCCATTCAAAGCACAGTTTGAACGATTCGCGCCCCGCTTTATGGGCTACCAGCAGCAGGATGCACAGGAATTCCTCAGGTGCCTGCTGGAGGGTCTGCACAGGGATGTAAATCACGTCACCAGCCTGCCAAAGCCCATCACTACCGACATCGACGATAGCCTCAGCACCAGTCAGAAGTCAGCTGAGGCCTGGAAGCGCTCCCTGCGTCTGGAGAACTCAAAATTAGTTGATCTGTTTGTCGGCCAGCTCAAATCGACGCTGCTATGCACAGTGTGCGGCCACGCGTCCGTCACGATCGACCCGTTCTGGGATTTGAGCCTGCCGATCCCGGCCAAGACTGGCCAGGTGCAACTGCAGGCCTCTTTTGACCTCTTCATCAGGGAAGAGGTGCTCGACGGACACCAGAAGCTGACGTGCTCCAAGTGCCAGCAGCGGCAACAGTGCACCAAGAACTTTTCAATCCAGACATTCCCGCGCATCCTAGTGGTGCACCTGAAACGTTTCTCGCCGCAGGAGAGATCCCACGGCAAACTCAACACCGCCGTGGACATTCCGGTGACCGGGCTGGACCTGTCGCCATACTCGGCTGACCAGACGCTCATCAGGTACAACCTGTACGGCGTGGTCAACCACTCCGGCACGCTGGTCTCCGGCCACTACATAGCCTACTGCAAACACCCGAACACGGCCGAGTGGTACGAGTACAACGACTCACGAGTGCGTCTCGCCAATCAGCACAGTGCCACCAGCTGCCAGGCATACGTGCTCTTTTTCGAGCTGGCCGGCACTTCCCACATTGGCTGCTTCGGTGGGCGAAGCCCGCATCAACCCGGCCTCATGTCAAGTGAACCTGCAGCAAAACGTGACGAAGATGCAGATGCCGAAGGCGCCATGCCGAAGGTGGCCGAGCTGGGCGCCATGTCTGCCGAGCGGCCGCTGGCCAGCGGCGGCGTTGGCAGAATGTGGTCAGCAGCAGGCTCAGAGGGGACCGACTCGCTCTGCGCAGCCAACCCCCTGTCGCCGCCGTCCGGAGAGGTCACCGAGGGGGATGGCAGTCCAGCGAAACTGTGGAGGCCGCATGTGGACTGAGGGGGGGGGGGGGGGGTCATGGAGGGGAGTGGGTATAGATAACATCGTGAACCCGTGTGATGGAGCTATATTGTATTTGTATTGGAGCTGAAGCATATTCTCATGTGAAAATATATGAGGATGGAATACAAAAAAACAAAAACACACACAATGACGCAGAACGCGAAACAGCAATACAAATAAGTTTAGTCGAGAAAAAAAAACTTTATGCAATATCCAGGCACTATGCAATATCAGATATTAGCTACAAAAAGGTCATCTCAGGTCAACAGAGGTCAGTGACCTCGGTTGACCTGTGAAAGTGCATGTCCCCAATGGCGCATATAGTTATGTAAAATGGATGCTGAATTTGAAATCAGCGTCACAAAATGTCCTATAAACTGCCTGAGGCTAAAACAGTCATCTCAGTACAACGGAAGTCATGATTTCAGTGGAAACCATCAACGTCACCTGTCAACACCTGTGTATATGCTCCTGAACAACGAACACTCGGAAAGTGCACAAGTTACAAGCATCGATACTACGGGACGCCAGTTGCGCCCGACATAACCTTCAGAAACAGGTCATAGGTCACGGTCATGGGGGATACTACGGGACGCCAGTTGCGCCCGACATAACCTTCAGAAACAGGTCATAGATCACGGTCATGGGGGATACTACGGGACGCCAGTTGCGCCCGCCATAACCTTCAGAAACAGGTCATAGGTCACGGTCATGGGGGATACTACGGGACGCCAGTTGCGCCCGACATAACCTTCAGAAACAGGTCATAGGTCACGGTCATGGGGGATACTACGGGACGCCAGTTGCGCCCGACATAACCTTCAGAAACAGGTCATAGGTCACGGTCATGGGGGATACTACGGGACGCCAGTTGCGCCCGACATAACCTTCAGAAACAGGTCATGGGTCACGGTCATGGGGGATACTACGGTCGGCCAGTTGCACCCGACATAACCTTCAGAAACAGGTCATAGGTCACGGTCATGGGGGATACTACGGTCGGCCAGTTGCGCCCGACATAACCTTCAGAAACAGGTCGTAGGTCACGGTCATGGGGGAAACTACGGTCGGCCAGTTGCGCCCGACATAACCTTCAGAAACAGGTAATAGGTCACGGTCATGGGGGATACTACGGTCGGCCAGTTGCGCCCGACATAACCTTCAGAAACAGGTCATAGGTCACGGTCATGGGGGATACTACGGTCGGCCAGTTGCGCCCGACATAACCTTCAGAAACAGGTCATAGGTCACGGTCATGGGGGATACTACGGTCGGCCAGTTGCGCCCGACATAACCTTCAGAAACAGGTCATAGGTCACGGTCATGGGGGATACTACGGTCGGCTAGTTGCGCCCGACATAACCTTCAGAAACAGGTCATAGGTCACGGTCATGGGGGATACTACGGTCGGCCAGTTGCGTCCGACATAACCTTCAGAAACAGGTCATAGGTCACGGTCATGGGGGATACTACGGTCGGCCAGTTGCGCCCGACATAACCTTCAGAAACAGGTCATAGGTCACGGTCATGGGGGATACTACGGTCGGCCAGTTGCGCCCGACATAACCTTCAGAAACAGGTCATAGGTCACGGTCATGGGGGATACTACGGTCGGCCAGTTGCGCCCGACATAACCTTCAGAAACAGGTCATAGGTCACGGTCATGGGGGATACTACGGTCGGCCAGTTGCGCCCGACATAACCTTCATAAACAGGTCATATGTCACGGTCATGGGGGATACTACGGTCGGCCAGTTGCGCCCGACATAACCTTCAGAAACAGGTCATAGGTCACGGTCATGGGGGATATAAACAGGTCATAGGTCACGGTCATGGGGGATAGAAGAGTTTCAAATTGGCTGGTGTGTGACACATTTTTCGCAAGTAGGTTACTGAAAGTTGCATTGCAATCGGTTAATAAATACGCGAGTCATTCGCGAAACACCGAGGAAGAGGGATGACACTCCTCTGCACCGGCGAGTGTTAAACCCTCACCCTGCGTGGTGAGGGTTGAAATTGCTTTAAACCCTCACCCTGCGTGGTTTCGGCGTGACGTCAGCCTTGCGTGGTGTCAGCATCAGGCCTTGAACAAATACAACTCACGGATGTAATTCAGTGTGTTATTTTTACGTAAAACACCGAATTACAACAAAAAAGTAAATGTTTTAGGGTTTTCCCGTGCGCAACAATGTTACGTTTTACACACTTCAGTAAAAATACTAGATTCTATTAGTGAATACATATTTGATCGGCCTCATCTCTGCACTTCGCCTTGCTGACAGTGAAGTTGTCTCTCGGCCTTCTGAGGTTCCGCCGCCGCAGCCGGCGGCCAGCAGCAGCTCTCAGCAACGGAGTGGCGGCATCAGATCTCAGCGGTGCCGGCCTGCTGGACGCCCAGCGCCGCGCGCGCCTCACAAAATATGACACAGGCCAGTGTCAGTATGTAAGGGTGCGTTCGGAAGGCGCAAAATTTCGTAAAAGATTTCACGAAATTTCTCATGGTCGTTCGGTAGAAATTTCGCGAAAAATACACCGGGTTCGCCGTATGTGCGTCATGTAGGTATCTAAACAATTATTTCATAACAATTATCTTTGGTTGTCAGGAATTATTTTGAGAGAGACTACTATTACTGTTGATCACAGATGACAAGTGGTGGCGCCACAGATTTTTGCCAGGGGTGGCAACATTGATTGAGTAGGTACGCATGACTCCACCCCACCTCCATGTCAAGTCAAGTGATCCTCTACTGGGAAAAGTGCCACGGAAGTATAAAATGCATATAAACCTTGCGCCAAACAAGATTAAAACCCAACACATTTCGTCCTACTTTTGTGTTATTAATTAGCTGATATCTATTTTTGCAAGTTCTTATTATTATTTGTACTATATATTATATTTTTGTTTTAATATTTTTTTGTTTTACATTTTTTTCTTCTTAATACTTTTAGCATATATTATTTGGATACAGGGACCATAAATTATTACTAGTACTCCACGCTGAATTAACTATATATAGCGTTTTTCAGATTGCAGACGATTTACAAATAGCAAATCATAGCATCTGTACGTATCTATAATCTTGGAACTTAGTACGTTGAACAAGAATTAGGAGAAGAAACGAGTATGCAAGGCAAAGTTTGAATGTTGCGGTGGGTAGAGGTAAATTACCGAATAAAGTCGAAGTATTTCGTTATAATTTCGTAATTGACATAAACATGCAAGTTTACGAGTTACATTTACAAGTTGACTCGTATTAACACGCGCACTGCCGAATAAGCGAACTTCCCCCTCCTTCTGAGCGACCAGCCGCGGGCACTCTTAACGTAAAGCTCTTCGCTCGGAGATCTTAGGGGGGGGGGGGGGCACTAAAGTCCCCCTCCACTGCGTGTTAGTGGCATACACCTCTCCACTGCGCGTGTTAAGGTGTATCACCATTGGCCATTGTCATCACCACCACTACAAGCAATTAAATATACTATTAATAGGTCCACAAGTAGACATGATATGCATCTGGAGCCATCCCACATATTATAACACAGTTACCAATTATGAACATGGTTAATGTTCACACATTTCCATCTATATCGGTGATTCTGCACTTACCCCATCTCATCAATGTGGCTCGCCATCTTTGAAAACACCGTCGTGACATGCTCCGGCGATTCCACGTTATTTCGCGAATTCCCGCGCGAAATTTCGCGTTTCGTGCTCACTGAACGGCCAATCGCAAAATATTTCGTGAAATGCCCACACGCTCCCCACGCACAGCCGCCGGCCAGACGCGCTGCCAGCCGCCGCCCGTGTCGCGGAATAGGTGTGTCGGCGCTCCTGACAGGCGCCGATCACTCCACGGAACATGCCAGGAGCCAGAAGGTTCGTGACCCTCACCTTGGCTGGCCAGCGCCCGGCCGCCGCCGCACGCAGTGTTCCCGCACATTATAATGCGTAGCCGCGGGCGGCGTTGTCAGGAGGTGACCAATGTGTGCCGTCTCGGACCCGCGTCCTGCCCCGGGGCGACCCTCATGACGCCGTGTGTGTATATAACGCAGCATGCGGACCAACACAGTACCAGTCAGCCGCAGTGCCTCCTCAGTACCTGCACCAACATCACAACATGAAACTTGTAAGTGTGCTACAAACGTTTCTCTAGCAGTGGCAGTCCGAGAGTATTACGTGGTAATACGAGCAGTTTACGGCTGAGAAAGGTTGCAGATACTAAGCAGCATATTGATTATGATAATCACAAATTAATGTGCATTTCTTTCTTAGAGTCGTTCATATGGTTGGAAATTGAGTAATTGGTTACAATTTTTCAGTGGTTAGTGCCGCAGTCGCATTATCGGGCTTCGGCTACTGCCTTTTTGTTATATAAGGTGAACAATTGCCATTTGGAGCTCCAAAGCAAGATATGAACGGTCCTATTTGATCACTGCTTACATAGAAAATTACGGTTTCTCAAAACTATGTAATTTCTAATGAGAGGTCACTTATCATTTTCCCAAAACAATAGTGGGAAGTGAAATCTAACGAGGCTAAACAAATAGACTCATACATTTTTGTCGCCCTATTAGTTCACTTTGCATCCCCTCTTAATGCTTGTGATCTATGACCAACATTTTCTCTCTAAAATGTTCTTACTTTTCGGACTAAGGTTTATTTTATTGGCAACAAAATTACTTAACATCTTAAAATTTCAAGCTGCAGCGCGATTCACAGTCATCTGTGCTTCAAATAGTTATTTGGCAGCATTTGATACTCAACGTTATCGGTTTCTGTTAAATATTACTTAACGTTTAACGTTATCGGCTTTCTGTTGTTAAAACAATTATAGTAGATGCAAAATGTATAGCTAAAATCTTGAGAGCCTGGATATTGCATATTTTTCAACTAAACTTACTTTTCTCGCTGTTTCTCGTTCTGCTTTATTTTGCCTTGTTGCGACCCAAGCTCGCTCCAACCTCTCTGCCCAGGCCATCCTGCGCTGAGTGACCTACCCTGACCCGCTCAGTTAAGTGACCGGCCCTGTGCCGTTCTGCCCGGCAGCTTCTGCTTGTCGCCCTGCTGGCCACCGCCGCCGGCCGACCGCAGTGGGAGGAGGAGGACTATGCCCCGCTGCCTCAGGTCGAGCTGCTCCGCTCGTCCAACGTGCAGAACGCCGATGGCTCCTTCTCGTACGGCTACGAGCTGTCGGACGGCCAGGCGGTGGACGTGCAAGGCGAGCAGCGCCAGATCGGCGAGGAGGTCGGCACCGTGATGCGCGGCTCCTACAGCTTCATCGGCGACGACGGCATCACCTACACGGTCAACTGGGTGGCTGACGAGAACGGCTTCCAGGCCACGGGTGACCACTTACCGCAGTCAGTCTCGTACTGACCGGCGACGCGTCGCGCTGAATAAGCGAACTTCCCCCTCCTTCTGAACGACCAGCCGCGGGCACTCTTAACGTAAAGCTTGTCGCTCCTGTAAACAGTCCCCCTTCAGGGTATACAGAAACATCGCGTGCTCAGCTAACTGAATACGTCCAGAGAGTGGCGAGACAGCGGTGGCGCGGCGGCGACAATAAATGACACGCCGCCGCAGGGTACCGCCGCCGCAACCTTCGCGCCAAATGTATCACGAGTTTTGTGGCAGGCCTGCCGTTCGTTGCTCGCTCGCTGCAGGCACCTCGAGCTGTGATAGAGGTGAAGCCGGCCGCCGAGTCGGGCCGGCTGACTAGTCGACCGAGAGGGCATTCCAGAGCGCTGTTGATGGTACAATCGGCCGTGCAACAATATATGTGTATCGAAAATATACCTACTCTTTCTTAGTGGGGAGTTCCGACGTTCCTTGAAACAACGACGGACTGGTTGAAATGTGAAATTAATTATGCAATGTAGGCAGGAAGGGAAGTATTAATCGGTCCCGAAGGGAAGTACTAATTCGTCCAATGCAGGCAGGAAGGGAAGTACTAATCGGTCCAATGTAGGCAGGAAGGGAAGTACTAATCGGTCCAATGTAGACAGAAAGGGAAGTACTAATCGGTTAAATGTCTAGACAGGAAGGGAAGTACTAATCGGTCCAATGTAGGCAGGAAGGGAAGTACTAATCGGCCCAATGTAGGCAGGAAGGGAAGTACTAATCGGTCCAATGTAGGCAAGAAGGGAAGTACTAATCGGTCCAATGCCTAGAGAGAAAGGGAAGAACTAATCGGTCCAACTATATGACGTTACGGACCGAGCCGCTCATTCGCCGCTCCCGGGCAGCTGGAAGCGTAAGGGCGCCATAGGGAAACAGGGCTAAATTCGTAATATAATCTGTTTACAAAGTATTTTTCAGGAAATGTGAAAAACGTACCCCCATGTCAGATACTTCCATTGATCAGGCATCAGCTAACCAATTCCGGTACTTTGTAACTGTTGTGGTTGGTCCTCCTTTTTGTATTATATAAATAACTATTGGTCATACTTAACGTTACAAATGTCGTAAAACGCCTCCTCCCTCGATCATTTGTGGTTATTGAATGAACAACGCACAATTTTAAAACAATGTAACCCCCGTTCTGTATCGAAAAATGTGCCGGAATCCAACGCTAACATTCATCTTCCAGTAGTGTTGCATGGTTGTCCGCCAAATTGCATTGCAGTTGTAAATTATTGCTGGCAACGGCAAATAATTGGCAAATGCTTTCCATTTAGACGTCACAAATCAGATCTGGCCAACTTTTTATAGTCCGGTGTGTTAATCTAGCTCTTGTTGATGTTTGAGGCAAATATGTTACTCAAAGGCCTTGGTAAGGTCACATGAGGTCATCCAAGGTCACCAACGCTATTTTGTCAATAACTCTCGAAAGAATGCAGATAGAGAAGTGAAACCGGCACAGATGTTTGTCTGGTCAAGGCACGTCTCCTATCATGCAACATAACCAACTTGGGCCACCACTTGACCTTCACCTGATGTCAAATTTGTAAGGTGACCTAACCTGGTCCACTCGAATATTATTCATAGCACCTTGAGGAGACGAACACGATGGCGTCAAAATTATTGCCTTATCTTGATTAGGTAAACAGTTAATTGTGAAAAACAGTTTTGCCAAACATATAATTTTTGACATTTGACGACCTCTGGATCCCTTGTTCTGAGCTAAAATGAGTGAAAACTTCAGCGATTGCATTGTTCAAGAACTTTCTATTGCCTTTTCCCGTTTGTTTCTGGATATCACAGTTCCTGAGATATTTGGGGGTTTGCGAAGCAATGTCGTAAAACTGGAAAATCTGACCTTTGATGACCTCTGGTGACCTCAATATTGACCTAAGCCAAAACATGACTGAAATAGTTTCAAAATGATTTTTGACGAGCTTTCGAACGGAAGGTCGAAAGGTTAAGTAAAGGTAAAGGTAGGCTGGTACTCGCGCCAACAGTTCTGTCAGACGAAAATGCACACATTTATTAAATAATCCAATCATCCCCAGGAATCCAAATACTTTCAAATAATTTACTTTTTGCCTGTCCTATATTAAACTGTCATAGACAAAAAGCGCAAGGTATTGAAGAATCATTTTTTTTTTGTACCATATGACAATTCATTTTCCGTGGACATCCGCTAATAACTCAGAAAAACGAGGAGTTCACGCCATGGGACCTCCAGGCCATCGTTCCCTAACGAACCAAAAATGTGACAGCAAATACTTTGTTAATATTCCTGTTGACATATATAAAAACAGTCAACAGTCAAAACAACAGCTGTTGTTTTCATGTCCTATTTTTAATGACCAACTGAAGAAGTTATAGAAACGCGTCTTGGTCATTAATAAATTAATATGAGGAGTTTAGAAAATACTTTATTGCACCTCGTATCCAACCACACAACTACATATTTTGGTAAGGAAAGGTTGGGAATTTGAACCACTGGGGTAATTTGGACCATTGGCATAACTACAGATAGCGCTCGGCACAAACGATGGTCGCACATACATATTTTGACGGAAGCTGAGTGTGTGCCGTGTGGCGAGGAGTTGTGAGAAGAGAAGAGTTGCTGTTTTGCATTGGGTCCTGATGACGGTCGGATTCACTTTCACTGCCGTCTGGTCCTTCAGCTGAGATGCAAGTTTGGGAAATGAAATACGCATGTTCTGGATTCCAGAACATGCATAATATCCAAAATGAGGTATAGGGACCGGCAGGTGCTATGGTACACACTAAGGTCCGGCTTATCTTCTCCTCTAGCGTATGTTTGACTGCGAATAAAGAAACAACCATATATGCATTCAAACCGCATTACTGAGAGCTTCAAAATTATATATTGATGCATTGGCTCACCTTTCTATTGGCCGAATTTAGGAAAAAAATAATTTTTAGCTTTTTGGCGGTGGGGAAATGAATTTTTGCTTCAAATCAGCCAATAGATAAAGTGAGCCAATCAGATTTCGTCACGGGCTGGCCCGGCCCTATGGGCCATGTGCCGGGACTGGGCTGGGCCTGGGCTGGGCCTGGGCTGGGCCTGGGCTGGGCCTGTGCTGGGTCTGGGCTGGGCCTGGGCTGGGCCTGGGCTGGGCCTGGGCTGGGCCTGGGCTGGGCCTGGGCTGGGCCTGGGCTGGGCCTGGGCTGGGCCTGGGCTGGGCCTGGGCTGGGCCTGGGCTGGGCCTGGGCTGGGCCTGGGCTGGGCCTGGGCTGGGCCTGGGCTGGGCCTGGGCTGCGCCTGGGCTGGGCCTGGGCTGGGCCTGGGCCTGGACTGGGCCTGGACTGGGCCTGGGCTTGGCCTGTGCTGGGCCTGTGCTGGGCCTGGCCTGGGCTGGGCCTGGGCTGGGCCTGGGCTGGGCCTGGGCTGGGCCTGGGCTGGGCCTGGGCTGGGCCTGGGCTGGGCCTGGGCTGGGCCTGGGCTGGGCCTGGGCTGGGCCTGGGCTGGGCCTGGGCTGGGCCTGGGCTGGGCCTGGGCTGGGCCTGGGCTGGGCCTGGGCTGGGCCTGGGCTGGGCCTGGGCTGGGCCTGGGCTGGGCCTGGGCTGGGCCTGGGCTGGGCCTGGGCTGGGCCTGGGCTGGGCCTGGGCTGGGCCTGGGCTGGGCCTGGGCTGGGCCTGGGCTGGGCCTGGGCTGGGCCTGGGCTGGGCCTGGGCTGGGCCTGGGCTGGGCCTGGGCTGGGCCTGGGCTGGGCCTGGGCTGGGCCTGGGCTGGGCCTGGGCTGGGCCTGGGCTGGGCCTGGGCTGGGCCTGGGCTGGGCCTGGGCTGGGCCTGGGCTGGGCCTGGGCTGGGCCTGGGCTGGGCCTGGGCTGGGGCTGGGCCTGGGCTGGGCCTGGGCTGGGCCTGGGCTGGGCCTGGGCTGGGCCTGGGCTGGGCCTGGGCTGGGCCTGGGCTGGGCCTGGGCTGGGCCTGGGCTGGGCCTGGGCTGGGCCTGGGCTGGGCCTGGGCTGGGCCTGGGCTGGGCCTGTGCTGGGCCTGGGCTGGGCCTGGGCTGGGCCTGGGCTGGGCCTGGGCTGGGCCTGGGCTGGGCCTGGGCTGGGCCTGGGCTGGGCCTGGGCTGTGCCTGGGCTGTGCCTGGGCTGTGCCTGGGCTGGGCCTGGGCTGGGCCTGGGCTGGGCCTGGGCTGTGCCTGGGCTGGGCCTGGGCTGGGCCTGGGCTGGGCATGGGCTGGGCCTGGGCTGGGCCTGGGCTGGGCCTGGGCTGGGCCTGGGCCTGGGCTGGGCTGGGCTTGGCCTGGGCCTGGGCTGGGCCTGGTCTGGGCCTGGGCTGGGCCTGAATTGATAAATTTGAAATTTGAAACGACGACAGACTGGTTGAAATGTGAAATTAATTATACAATGTAGGCAGGAAGGGAAGTATTAATCGGTCCCGAAGGGAAGTACTAATTCGTCCAATGTAGGCAGGAAAGGAAGTACTAATCGGTCCAACGTAGGCAAGAAGGGAAGTACTAATCGGTCCAATGTAGGCAGGATGGGAAGTACTAATCGGTCCAATGTAGACAGGAAGGAAAGTACTAATCGGTCCAATGTAGGCAGGAAGAGAAGTACTAATCGGTCCATTGTAGGCAGGAAAGGAAGTACTAATCGGTCCAATGTAGGCAGGAAGGGAAGTATTAATCGGTCCAATGTAGACAGGAAGGGAAGTACTAATCGGTCCCATGTAGGCAGGAAGGGAAGTACTAATCGGTCCGATGTAAGCAGGACGAGAAGTACTACTCGGTCCAATGTAGGCAGGAAGGGAAGTACTAATCGGTCCAATGTAGGCAAGAAGGGAAGTACTAATCGGTCCAATGTAGACAGAAGGGGAAGTACTAATCGGTCCAATGTAGGCAGGAAGGGAAGTGCTAATCGGTCCAATGTAGGCATTTTAAATTATTAAAAAATCATTTGATTTCTGGGGATGAGTGGAATATTTTATAAATGTGTGCGTTTTCGTCTGACAGAACTGTTGGCGCGATTAACTACCTACCTTTACCTTTCCTTTACCTTTTCGACCTACCGTTCGAAAGCTCGTCAAAAATAATTTGTAAACTATTTCTGTCATGTTTTGGCTAAAGTCAATATTGAAGTCACCAGAGGTCATCAAAGGTCAGATTTTCCAGTCTTAGGACTTCAATTCGAAAAACCCCGAATATCTCGGGAACTATGACATCCAGAAACAAACGGAAAAACGCCATGGAAAGTTCTTGAAAAATAAAATCGCTGGGGTGTTTTAACATTTTATCTCAGGTCAACAGTTAAGGCTCCAGAGGTCATCAAAGGTCAAAAAGGCTATTTTTGGCAAAACCGTTTTTCACACATAACGTTTTACGTAATCAAGATAAGGCAACAATTTTTAGGCCATCGTGTTTGTCTTGTCAAGGCGCTTTGAATCATATTCAAGTGGACCAGGTTAGGTCAATTTACAAATTTGACATCAGGTGAAGGTCAAGTGGTGACCCAAGTTGGTTATGTTGCATGATGGGAGACCTGCCTCAACCAGACAAACATCGGTCCCGGTTTCACTTCTCTATCTTCATTCTTTCGAGAGTTATTGACAAAATAGCGTTGGTGACCTCGGATGACCTCATGTGACCTTGCTAAGGCCCTTGAGTAACATATTTGCCTGAAACATCAACAAGAGCTAGAGTAACACACCAGACTATAAAAAGTTGGCCAGATCTGATTTGAGGCGTCTAAATGGAAAGCATGAAAAATACGCTGTAAACATGATTATATTACGAATTTAGCCCTGTTTCCCTATGGCGCCCTTACGCTTCTAGCTGCCCGGGAGCGGCAAATGGCGGCTCGGTCCGTAACGTCATATAGTTGGACCGATTAGTTCTTCCCTTCCTCTCTAGGCATTGGACCCATTAGTACTTCCCTTCCTGCCTACATTGGACCGTTTAGTACTTCCCTTCCTGCCTACATTGGACCGATTAGTACTTCCCTTCCTGTCTACATTGGACCGATTAGTACTTCCCTTTCTGTCTACATTGGACCGATTAGTACTTCCCTTCTTGCCTACATTGGACCGATTAGTACTTCCTTTCCTGCCTACATTGGACCGATTAGTACTTCCCTTCCTGCCTACATTGGACCGAGTAGTACTCCCTTCCTGCCTACATTAGACTGATTAGTACTTCCCTTTCTGCCTACATTGGACCGAGCAGTACTTCCCTTCCTGCCTACATTGGACCGATTAGTACTTCCCTTCCTGCCTACATTGGACCGAGTAGTACTCCCTTCCTGCCTACATTGGACTGATTAGTACTTCCCTTTCTGCCTACATTGGACCGAGCAGTACTTCCCTTCCTGTCTACATTGTACCGATTAGTATTTCCCTTCTTGCCTACATTGGACCGATTAGAACTTCCCTTCCTGCCTACATTGGAACGATTAGTACTTCCCTTCCTGCCTACATTGGACCGTTTAGTACTTCCTTTCCTACCTACATTGTACCGATTAGTACTTCCCTTCCTGCCTACATTGGACCGATTAGTATTTCCCTGCCTGCCTACATTGGACCGATTAGTACTTCCCTTCCTGCCTGCATTTGACGAATTAGTACTCCCCTTCGGGACCGATTAATACTTCCCTTCCTGCCTACATTGCATAATTAGTTTCACAGTTCAACCAGTTCGTCGTTGTTTCAAGGAACGTCGAAACGCCCCACTAAGAAAGAGTAGGTGTATTTTCGATACACATATATTGGTGCACGGCCGATTGTACCATCAACAGCGCTCTGGAATGCCCTCTCGGTCGACTAGTCAGCCGGCCCGACTCGGCGGCCGGCTTCACCTCTATCACAGCTCGAGGTGCCTGCAGCGAGCGAGCAACGAACGGCAGGCCTGCCACAAAACTCGTGATACATTTGGCGCGAAGGTTGCGGCGGCGGTACCCTGCGGCGGCGTGTCATTTATTGTCGCCGCCGCGCCACCGCTGTCTCGCCACTCTCTGGACGTATTCAGTTAGCTGAGCACGCGATGTTTCTGTATACCCTGAAGGGGGACTGTTTACAGGAGTGAAGAGCTTTACGTTAAGAGTGCCCGCGGCTGGTCGTTCAGAAGGAGGGGGAAGTTCGCTTATTCAGCGCGACGCGTCGCCGGTCAGTACGAGACTGACTGCGGTAAGTGGTCACCCGTGGCCTGGAAGCCGTTCTCGTCAGCCACCCAGTTGACCGTGTAGGTGATGCCGTCGTCGCCGATGAAGCTGTAGGAGCCGCGCATCACGGTGCCGACCTCCTCGCCGATCTGGCGCTGCTCGCCTTGCACGTCCACCGCCTGGCCGTCCGACAGCTCGTAGCCGTACGAGAAGGAGCCGTCGGCGTTCTGCACGTTGGACGAGCGGAGCAGCTCGACCTGAGGCAGTGGGGCATAGTCCTCCTCCTCCAACTGCGGTCGGCCGGCGGTGGTGGCCAGCAGGGCGACGAGCAGCAGCTGCCGGGCAGAACGGCACAGGGCAGGTCACTTAACTGAGCGGGGCAGGGCAGGTCACTCAGCGCAGGATGGCCTGGGCAGAGAGGTTGGAGCGAGCTTGGGTCGCAACAAGGCAAAATAAAGCAGAACGGGAAACAGCGAGAAAAAGAAGTTTAGTTGAAAAATATGCAATATCCAGGCTCTCAAGATTTTAGCTATACATTTTGCATCTACTATAATTGTTTTAACAACAGAAAGCCGATAACGTTAAACGTTAAGTAATATTTAACAGAAACCGATAACGTTCAGTATCAAATGCTGCCAAATAACTATTTGAAGCACAGATGACTGTGAATCGCGCTGGAGCTTGAAATTTTAAGATGTTAAGTAATTTTGTTGCCAATAAAATCTACTTTAGTCCGAAAAGTAAGAACATTTTAGAGAAAAAAATGTTGGTCATATATCACAAGCATTAAGAGGGGATGCAAAGTGAACTAATAGGGCGACACAAATGTGTGAGTCTATTTGTTTAGCCTCGTTAGATTTCGCTTCCCACTATTGTTTTGGGAAAATGATAAGTGACCTCTCATTAGAAATTACATAGTTTTGAGAAACCGTAATTTTCTATGTAAGGAGTGATCAGATAGGACCGTTCATATATTGCTTTGGAGCTCCAAATGGCAATTGTTCACCTTATATAACAAAAAGGCAGTAGCCGAAGCCCGATGATGCGACTGCGGCACTAATCACTGAAAAATTGTAACCAATTACTCAATTTCCAACCATATGAACGACTCTAAGAAAGAAATGCACATTAATTTGATTATCATAATCAATATGCTGCTTAGTATCTGCAACCTTTCTCAGCCGTAAACTGCTCGTATTACCACGTAATACTCTCGGACTGCCACTGCCAGAGAAACGTTTGCAGCACACTTACAAGTTTCATGTCTGTCAAACACTTAATATAATTCACTTTCCCATTTCTCAAATTTGCATAAGGAATTGCGAAAGTTGCGTCATGCCGCGAAGCGGCGCGAAATTTTCCAGTTTTTGACTGTGTATAGCTGGATTTTGACCGCTGCAAAGACAATTTTTACGATTTTACGATAAATTGGGAACGCGTGGAGGGGGGGGGGGGGATACTTGTATTGACTGCCCTCCCCCCCTAGATTCCTGTGTGTGTGGGGGGGGGGGGGCATTTGCCCCTGATGCCTCCCCCCTGGAACCGCCAGTGGGCTGGCGGCTGCTGGCCTCCAGCCGGCTGCCGGCAGTGACGTCATACGGCGGTTTTCCGAGTTCAAGGTCAAATGGCTCGTGTCCTTACCTGGTTATAGAACCTTGGTTTTTACCACGGTCATAGAATAGTTTTTACTTTGGAAACACTTTGGAATAAGAAACTTGATTGTTTGTCGGTTTTACTTTATTCCCCGCACAAATTCTCGCTTTGTTTTCTGAAGAAAAAAACTATTTCTATAGTATTTGATAGTATTAGAATGCACTTCTCTTGGCGCAAGAAAGACGAAATATTTCATTGCTATTGGTTCGTTTAAACCACCACATCTAACATTGGAGGGACTAAGATGCACACAAATATGCATTATTTTATATTAGATGTAAAAATGTAGGTATTATTGTAAAATTTATGGGTAACTTATGAACTTAGGGGATTTTTATGTAATGCTTTGCTTGAATATGATTGTTTTATTTATCAATTTGAGGCTTACTTGTTCCATTTTTAGTGTGCAAGACTAACTCCCAATATTTAATTGCAATTTTAATATAAGTACTTACCTTAACACGCGCAGTGGAGGGTGGGGGCACTTTTGTGCCCCCCCCACAAGCTTTTCGTGAATATTTGGAAAACGAAGCAGAGAAGCGGGAAATCCTATATATCTATGATTGCGTGCAATTGCGTCACACGCCACAGATAGTTTCTAAATCGTTCTGAAGTTTTGACAAGTTTCAGTCGCTGGAGATCTGGCATCACAACTGGCCTATCAATACTTCCCTAATTACCACCAAACCGCAATTTTGTCAACATATTATATTCTTACCAACTATTACAAAATTTGAGGGACATTTCAAGCAAAAAATCGCATGTAAAACTTGTGTAGTTAAGGAATGGATCGTGGAGCTAAGACGTCTATACCAAAACTTGTTAAAACTTTTCAGAAACTTTCCATAATCTTTCAACGCAATAATCCTTCGTGAAAACGACTAATGCCTGTTTTTATGAAACGTATTTATGGTAATTTTGTGGTAATGGCAATTTTAATCTTGTTTTTCTTTATCAGTAATCCAAGGAGCGTATTCATGGGGCTCTGAGATCTTAATATCAATTTTGAATATCTCTCTTGAGATCCATTGCAGGCCAGGCGCCAGTTCGTTGCGTTTCCACCTATAAAACCGTATCGGCGAATAACTGGCGTGCTGCCAGCTAAGCTCGGATAAACCCAATTGCCAGATTGACAAACCACACAGAAAACTGGCTCCTCACGTCATGCCATGCCACCGGATTAGTCTCCTCGGCTTTAGCCGGGTATAAAAGGCCGCTGAGAGGCTCGGCAGTCATCAGTGATCATTCTATCCCCGACATCTCAACGATGAAGTTCGTAAGTTATCGAGCGGGTCGGCCGCTCCGGTCTGCGGACGTGTTGCTGCAGCCCAGTAATTTACCGTAATACTGACAACTCTGTGTCTGATCCGTGGAACTGAGATAGTGTGGCGCTGCTTCTTTTAGCAAGACCGCCTTTGGGTATTATGTTTTGATTTAAACCGCGTCAGCATTACGTGATGCAATTTACGATGTGTGAAATGCTTCCTTTTCAGTAATGAAAAGCCCAGATTAGGTACCAACCGACGTTTTCGGAGCTTCACAATTCCTTAAGGGCGAGAACAATATGCGACTATTTTTGGCTTTCAAAACTTTTGTGTTTTAT
>JAXIVJ010004227.1:0-27500 GCA_036785665.1 Chirona hameri | reverse complement strand
GATGACTGCCGAGACTTTCAGCTTCCTTTTTATACCCGGCAGAATCCAAGGAGACTAATTCGGTGGCATGGCATGACGTGAGGAGCCAGTTTTCTGTGTGGTTTGTCAATCTGGCAATTGGGTTTATCCGAGCTTAGCTGGCAGCACGCCAGTTATTCGCCGCTACGGTTTGATATGTGGAAGCGCAGCGAACTGGCGCCTTGCCTGCAATGGATCTCAAGAGAGATTACAAATTTCTATTAACCCACGCACTGCAGGGGGTTTGCGCCGAACACGAACTGCTGAGGGGGGGGGGGGGGGGGGGGGGGCGGGGGGTGATTTCCGCCCCCATCAAATCTAGAAAATTCCGTTACGTAGCGGCAAGCGCAAAACGGCGTTTGATAGCTTGATACAAGTTCTATCGAAAGTAATTCAGTATTTTTTTAGGTCAGGTCCAAATTGAGGTCACCAGAGGTCATCAAAGGTCAAATTTTCCAGTTTTTCTTGTTTTAGGACTTCGCTCCAGAAATTCCCATATATCTCGGGAACCATGCCAGCTAGAAACAAACAGCAAAAAGCAATCGCAAGCAATTTAAATTTTCAATGGAAAATTTCCTCAAATTTGATCTTAGGTCAATATTGGAGGCTCTAGAGGTAAAAATGGGATGTTTTTTTTTCAAAACTGTTTTTCGCTAATAACTTTTAACCTAATAAAGCTAACGGAAAACTGTTTACGCCATTGTGTTTGTCTATCAATGCACTTCGAATGATATACACGCTGATCTGATCTTGTTCAGGAACTTCGAAATTTGACCACAGGTCACGTGACCTTGGCCTGAGTTCAAGACTCAAGTAGGTCATATGTTGCATATAGGGAGACGTGTCTCGACGAGACAAACACATTTCTGTCGGTTTTACTTCTCTAGCTTCATTATGTCGCGAGTTATTGACAAACAAGTGATGGTGAACTCGGATGACCTCAAATGACCCCATAGGGATCACTCAACAAAACTTACACTTGGTTCATCAAGAAAATCCTATACTAACATGATCCAGAAATAATTGGACTAATAGCATGAATATCCTTGAAATAGGAAGCATTTTAATATTTCACCATTGACTTATCACGAAGTCACGAGGTCACGAAATTGACCTGACCGTGGGTCACCGATATCAAAATTCCGAGATAAACGAATTGTAAGTACTTATGCCTTCATGGCATCCTGTAAGTTTCAAACTGATCGGTGAGAAATTCTGGCTTTGGCACATCTGCAAACGCTTTTGGTCTGGGGTCACTTGACCTGGTCTGGTGACCTGACCTGAGATGACTTGAGGTCAATTGTTTTTCTAAGTGTGCGCAATTGATGCCTTAACAGGTGTGTCAAAACCCAGCGGCGTTGAGGGGGAGGGGGGCGGAAATCAACCCCCCCAATGCTCGGGTTAAGATCGCAGAACTCCATGAATACGCTCCTTAGATTACCAATAAAGAAAAACAAAATTAAAATGATCATTACCATAAAATTACCATAAATACGTAGCATAAAAACAGGCAGTAGTCGTTTTTACGAAGGATTATTGCGTTGAAACATTATGGAAAGTTTCTGAGGAGTTTTAACAAGTTTTGGTATAGACGTCTTAGTTCGGCGATCCATCCCTTAAAGGAAATAGTTCACCTTCAACATTAGTTTTAAACTGAGATAGCAGTTTTGTAGCCCGTGTTGGGAAACCCATATCTGCAAGTTTTCTTGACTGAAAAGACTCTCCAGCCGAATATATATATTTTTTTTGGCGAAGGAATGCGGTGCTGGCGAAAGAATGCTGTACTGGTTCTAGCCCGGGCAGAGGCTATGCCATCAGCCAATCAGCTTGCAGCTAGTGCTAGCAAGCGAACCGCCGGCCGCCGGTTGGCACATCTCCAATGCGAGTCTATCCTTACGCGACCACTTTCGAATCTGATTAGCTGAACCATTTTTAACATTCGCGTGACGTCAGGACTCCGACTCAGAGAGTATGCATATAGTTTTGATTAACAATACAAATTTACGGCCTTCTGTCTTGAATCGGCGCGATATAAGGCCATTTCTGACAATATAAAAATAAATTGTATTAAAAATATAATCAAATCGTGTTTGGTAAAACATTTCCAAGGTGAACTATTTCCTTTAACCCGTGAGTCACTGGGGGGCTTTTTTAGCCCCCTCCCCTTAGGAATATTATGAATATCTCAATACCTAATGCAGATATCGACGCCAAAATCTCAGTACCTTTCCGGGAATAATTTGTACACCTGTGGAGAAAAAATCAAAAAAATCGTCAGAAATTGTTCGAGATATAGTGAATTTAGTGACGTCACTAAACACGATTTTGACACCAAAATCGGCTAAACTTCGCCAGGCCGTACACATGCCGCAAATGAAGCAAAATGTAATCGAAAAACTCTAAAAGATGGAAAATTGCAAGGGCTACAAACCAGTTATCTCGAAATTTCGAATATGTTGGTTTTTGTCCCCAAAATTTGAACTTTTTTGTTGTTGTTGCAAAAATGCTCACAAAATCAAATTTTTCAAAGATATTGAATAACCGGAATATATGTCAGATAACGACATATGGGCAACTACCATACCAAATTTCAAAATGATATAATATTTTTTTGACTGCCATGGCATATAAAGTATGGGTAAATCATGACGTCATATTTTGAAATTGCGTTTTTTTGGCTTTTATTGACCGGATACAGACAAATAAATGCCAGGCCTGTATTTGTCAAATAAAACTGATGTAGACACATGTTTTTTCATTTCGATATATCAATTTCAAATTTTGACCTTCAGTGACTTGAACTTGACCTGAACTTGACACTAACTTCACGGAAATGAAGTCAAGTGGTAAAATGACTACCACTATCGAATTCTACGCGTAAAAGCATCCATTAAACATGTGCTGCATGAATTTCGTAGATATGTTGTGTGTAGTGACCTTTTGTGACCTGATCTTGGACCTTGATCTTTTCCAACAATCTCACTTTAGCTCATGTGGGATAAGTATCATACCTTTGACAGCACTTTGGGTGATTATAGGCGCAATCGAAGGCCATGGATGGAAAGTATTGTCCATAAACTCAAATACCTCGATTTTGACGTTAGACTTGACCTTGACCTGACATGTAACCTTAATTTGAAATTTTTAAGTTTGCGTTAGATTTATCTCATTGAGCGCTTTCGAATGCCGCCTTGCGCGTCCCGCTGCGATCATTGGTTCTGAAGATACCAGGGGGCTCCCCCCCCCCCCCAGTGAGTCGTGTTACAGAATATACCCCAGTGACTGCCGGGTTAACTACACAAGTTTTACATGCGATTTTTTGCTTGAAATGTCCCTGATAATTTTGTAATATGTTGGTAAGAATATATATAATATGTTGACAAAATTGCGGTTTGGTGGTAATTAGGGAAGTATTGATAGGTCAGTTATAATGCCAGATCTCCACCGACTGAAACATGTCAAAACTTCAGAACGATTGAGAAACTATCTGTGGCGTGTGACGCAATTGGACGCAATGCACTCGCCCAATCCGGCCTAATCCGGCGGCCTGTGCGGCTTGGCTTTGACCATGTGCGTGCGGCACGCGGGTCGGAAGCGGCGGCGAATCGATGCTGTCACATCACTGCGCATGCGCAGACAGACCTGTAATCCATGACGCTGCCAGATTTAGTATTTAGTATTACAGTATGCTAAACTGAACGAATGGACTGTAGACGCATATGTTCTTTAAAAACGGACAATGTTGTATCATAAGCTTGTTATGAACTCAATACATGTTTCCATAACTATTGAATAGTGATGATATCGCCTAAATTTTTCTTCTTCTTGGAATGTAAAATATACTAAGACTTTTTACCAAAACTTCTCAGAAACGTTTCAGAAACTTTTCAGATTGTGTTTTTCTCGGAAACTTTTCAGCGCAATAATCCTTCTTGAAACGACTAATATTGAAAAGAAAAGGGGGGGGGGGCAGAATCTGCCAACCGCAGGGAATAGGGTTAACAAAGAATTGTACTTGTTATTTTTTTCATGGAGCGTGCTACTATACCGACTTCTTATATTTCAGGATTATTTTACGCACATAATCCCTTCAAACCTGAAGTTTCCATTTGATGTTCTCGGTCGTAGAACTGCAATTTAAATTTCAATTGACAGTTAACTGCGTGCATTCTCAAGGATTAATGTTGACGCGCGGGAGATAATCTTGTAAGGGGAGGTATAAAGCTGTGCGGACCCGGTGGCTGGCCACCACTGCAGCCCGCATCTCTGCACACCTGCCATGAAGCTCGTGAGTATCCAACCTCCAGCCAGCAGCACTCCAAAGAGACGTTTGGCGTTGGTGATGATGAAACTATGGGCATGATTCTGATATCAAATTGGAGGAATGCTAGTAGGAAAACCATGTTGCGCTAGCATTTCATTATGCTAGTGCCCTTGGAAGGTCATATGGGTGTCATATGGGAGTCATTGGGAGCGTGAAGTCCCATCAGACGGAAGCGTTCTTTGGCACTTTATCGGGTCACGTGGCACGTGGTGCGGGGTACCCACGCAATTGTGATTTAATGGACTTATACGTTGCACGGCGGGTGCCTCAAACTTAATGAGAAGACACACACTTTGTTGGGTACGTGCTGTTGATGACGTCGGTGGTGTGATCCGCATCAGACGCGAGCACAGGGCATCAACACGATTAGGGGCCCTCTGCCTAGAAGGCCCATATTCACTGGGACGGCGGAGGCACCATTCTTGGTGTGTGTATGCATAGGTGATGTATCAGGCATTCACTTTGACCCTTGTATAGCTACCATCCCATTTATATATGGGTGAGCGCGTGACTAGCGTAGATAGGGTGCAAATTACCACCTTCACATTTGACGGTCAATATCGCCAAAGGCATCACCTAGGTTGACTTACGATTTGCGGTACCTATAGCTTCATACATGGTTGCTGGAAACATTGTCCTCAATAATCTATACATCATTTTGCACTCGCGCACGTGTCACTACCGATTTCAGATCTCAGAAATTGTTGGATGAATCAATCTGAGATTTTGCACATGCAGAGAACGCGCGGTATGAGTTAAGGCAGCTCGCATGAGTTGGGATCAAAGAGAATCAACACGTGCACACGTGTGACTTTTAATTTAGGATCTTCGCCAAATAAAGATAGTTGGTGGACCTCTAGTAGATAAGATAGGCAACGAGAAATGAGTATAAGTGTTGAGGAGCTGAACCAACTCGCATGGCACTACTCGTCAATTGGGTAAATTCCATGTGACGATACACATGTAAATCTTTGCCAAAATGACATGTAAAGGGACATCGATCTTGTGGTTTTTGGATAGTGGTCAGTGTTTTCCGTAGTGCATTGGATAGGGTATTCGCCTGCTGACTGAATGGTTCTGGGCTTGAGCTTATCCTGTTCCTGCTACCGTTGCACATTGGTGTGTTTGGTGTCCCTGAATGTCTTTATATAATAAAGACCGGTAGGACGAAAACCATCAGTACCAAACCAAACCAGTAATGAGTTATGACGGATTTTAATGTCATTCCCTGTATGAATATTTGCACAAGAACTTCAAATAAATCATGTTTTATGAAATTATGACGATTTATAAAAGCACCGCATATATCGAAAGCTAAATATGATTGGACCCTTTTCTTCAAATTCGTACCTTGAAGCATTTGATTCCACTGACTTCGGTATCAAACATACCTATTTTAACTTTAACTATAGGTGCATCAGTAAAATGGTAAGCACAAAAGTAAATTTGATCTCTCCTGTGTCAAATTAACTAGAATATCATCAATATTACCGGGGGCTATTATCATCAATACCTACATATATTACCAGTAAACGCCTTTTTGGGCGATGACCGAGCAGGCGCGCTCTGGTAAAGCTAAAGCAGGTTTGACATATGAAATGGTACTGGTTCTTACGTGCGCATTGACTGTGTCCTACTCACAATTATGAGTAAAACATTCAATAGTTTTACCGTGGTTATACTCTATTATGCATAGGAGCGTTCAGCTGAATCGGGCAGTTAGTTCCGGAGATAGCAAATAGTGGTCTGCACGTGCGCAGTGAACTTGTGCATAGTGACCCAAAAGTTCCGCCAAGCGAAAACCTCCTAACAGCCCTTCCTAAACATGTATGCATATTTCACCTCCATAGGTCCAGTAGTTTCCGATCTCTGAAATACGGTGGCGCACGTGCGCACGTGCATATTGGTGTATGCCTCGGTACGTCTAAAGCAGCTAATAGTCATGCCCTAACCTACATGCAAAATTTCGGCTCAATAGGTCCAGTAGTTTCGAAGATATAAAAAGGGGGTCCGCACGTGCGCACGTGTCATGCAACTTCCGATTCATCGTATGGAATATTGGTAGGATGTCAGTCGGGAGCAGCACACCAAATTTCGCCATAATCGGACAAGTAACTTCTGAGATACATCATAGGGGTGTAACCCGACACCCTTATTTCTTCCACGTGCCCTATCCACGTTTGGTCCATATAGGGCGCTAGCACAGGGCATCAAACGATTAGGGGCGCTCTGCCTAGGAAGCCCATGTTCACTGGGGCGACGAAGGCACCATTCTCGGTATGTTTATGCCTAGGTCACGTGCGCTCAAGCCTTAAGTTTAAATAAGGCATGCAACATATGGGGCATCATTGGCGCTTAGCGTACGCAAAATGTGGTCCAGTTTGATGAAGCAATTTTATCATCAGGCGCGAGTTTCTTCTAAAATCGGTGATTTGACCTGCCCCACTTTTGCGCGTGCCACGCGATGTGGTACCACCCCTGTCAAACCGCACCATGCCAAAAACAAAATTGATTTGATGGCGCTATCCAATGGTGAAAACTTGATCTCAATCGGAACAGTGGTTGAAAAGTTATTAGCTTCCGAAAATCGTCTGCACGGCCGTGTCGGGCCGGTTCGGGCCGGGTCAAATGTAAATTTGTCTAGTAAGTTGACGAGAAACCCCACGGGCGCTTCGCGCCCGCTCGGTAATCATCAATACTTTTATGAAGTAGGTGAGGCATACTTTAAAAAAAATGAATACAAACCATAGCCGCATACTTAGAGCTCTTCATGGAATGGGAATCCCCATGGAACCCATGGCACGGGATTTAAATGGGTGGGAATGGGGCCATTTTTGGAAATGTAACGGGTTGGAACGGGTTTGGGACAGACCATGTATTTTTTAGCACCACAAGAAGTGGAATATGCTTAAACGTGTGAGAATGGGAGCCCCATCAATTATGAACTCGGATTGGAACGGACTTGGGTCTGTCTGAATGTGCTGGAACGGGATGGGGGCGGATAATGTGTCCCATGAAGGGCTCTACTCATACTATTTGATATATATATATATATATATATATATATATATATATATATATATATATATATATATATATATATATATATATATATACGAGAAAACAAACCAAAAGAGACAACAGTTTCGGACGTAGCCCATCCTGAGACATAATTTAGGCTGCTGGCTGTTCTTCATTCTACATATGGTTTAAAATAAATATATCAATGGTTTTTCAGGTCGTGATCTGCTGTCTGGTGGCTGTGGCGGCCGCACGGCCCCAGGATTTCGTCGAGGATTCTGCTGTGTACCAGGAGCCGCAGTATAAAACGCTCGAGGATGCCGGCATTCTGCGCATGGAGTCCACCATGAACGACGACGGCTCGTTCCAGTATGGATTCGAGACCACCGACCCTATCCAGCAGGACGTGACTGGTGAGATCAAGCAGATCGGAGAGGAGGTTGGCGTGGTGATGCAGGGCTCCTACTCGTACACGGCGGAGGACGAAAACGGCGTGCCGCAGACGTACACGGTCAACTGGGTGGCCGACGAGAACGGCTTCCAGGCCACCGGTGACGGCATTCCCGAGGACCAGAACGCCGCCGCGCAGGCCGCCGGCCTCCGCCGAGGACCAGTTCTGATCGGCTCAGCCCCCCCCCCCCCGACACGGAAACGATCTAAGGACCAGCGACCCTCTCCTGACCTGACCTGAGCCACCGGCCGGCCACTGGCGGGGGTCAGCGTGCCGCCGACTGGTGCAGGCTGGTAGTGTACTCACTGTTGGCTTGTGTTCACTGTACTTACGGTTTCTGCAATACAAAGTATCACACATTTCGTTATCAAGAGAGAACAATTTAAATGCATCAACATTTGTTTGGTAGATTTCTACCACCGTAAGCTGTTATGAGGGCAGGCAACGCCAACATTGAATAACGTGTGATCGATTTGCATGTTTCTCCGTTATTCTGTGGCAAATGATAACGTCTGGTAAAGGACGTCAGGAGCCGGAATCGCAAGATAAATAATGAATCACCTTGTGTCCCTTTTCAACTCCCCTTAAAAAAATAATAAGAATAAATTGTACGCTGAACATTAATCTGCTGGTTTGGCATAATAAATACCGGTCATAGTCTGATGGTATCTCACACTATGCAAGCACGTGCGGTGCCCAAACCGCAACCTCTCGGACATTTTGCAATCTTGTTGATGCTTTCGTTTCCCTTGTGTTCTAGCAACCAAAGGAGCACGTCAGTTAATTAAATCTTGACGGTTCTGGCTGTTTCTGATACCAATAAAGCGTCGTAGTCGGCGATGAACGAGCGAGCGCGAAGGAAATGTATGGTGAATTTCAACTCGATAGGGCAAGAAGTTTCTGATATACAAAAAAAGGTGCGCACGTGGCACGCGAAAATGCACCCCATCCCTGACTTGTGGGAAAGAGCCGGCTGAGAGGTCCCTAACCACACACTGAATTTGAACACAAACGGCTCAGCCGTTCCTGATATATAGAAGAGGTGTGTGCACGTGCGCACGTGCAGATGTACCCCATCCCTAACTTGTGTGAAGGCGATGGATGAGAGTCCCTAACGACACACAAAATTCGAACACAATCGGCTCAGCCGTTCCTGAGATATAAAATAGGGGTGTGCACGTGCGCACGTGCAGAAGCACACCACCCCTGGCTTGAGGAAAATTGGCGGCTGAGAGGTCCCTAACCACACACCAATTTTGAACTCAATCGGCTCAGCCGTTGCAGAGCTTTTGCGAGAAAACACTTTCAACACCCCTCACACGGCACATGCCACGCGCAGTGGTAGTCACCCACATGAGTGAGCACCGGTCTCAAACAGGGTAGGTTGGATGGGGCTGCTAAGCATAGAAGTCTGCTTGTTAATCGGATGTGTAGTTGCAGAAATATAAGCTTCTCAAAAGCGTCGCCACGGGTATGGTTGGGTCGGGTCGGGCCGGGCCGCGCCGCTCATATTCATATTTTTTTTCATATACCACGGAAGGACGAGCGAGCGCTTCGTGCTCGCTCGTAATGATTACAAACATGTTAATCAATATGATGCTGAACATGATGGTATACTGATACATATGCGTGAATATGTTCACTACTTTACAATTAGATAACTACATAAATATGATAGTTACTACTTGATGAATTCACCTATGCAATATATGTATACCATAACTGAAATTAGAAGCAAACTTAACGCCAGCTGGTCGCTTACTGGTAACGTCATTTACCAATAGGTAGTTATTTGGGTAGTTCCAGTTTCCAGCGTTCGACTTATTGGCATTGGCGGATCTATGACAGTCAAATAAAATTGTTTCCAATGAAGTCACCTCACAAGAAATTCAACAAGTTAAAGCTTATCACATGTTACAAGTTTTATTGTAATGGACATACAGTTGAAAACAAATATTTCCTGGTAAATTTGACATGCTACTAAAACGTTAGTATGCATGACTTTCCGGAAGGTCGGAGAGCCATGAGCCAGAGAGCCATGAGCCATGAACAATAGCCGGAGAGCCATGCCCCTCCGGCTTCCCCGGTTTCTATTCGCATGCATCTTTCCTAATCCGCCTCCAAAAGATGTGCGTTGGAATGGTTTCGGAACAGCTACAAGAAGTGCTATCTTGTTTTGTTGTTGAAAAAACGAGGTTTGCTGAAAAGTTTAATCTATGGTATGGAAAGTTACCTCAATCTACTGGAACGCCTAAACTGCTGCCGTGAATTGCAGTTCATTCTCTATCATAATACAAAGACAAAAGGCTATGTAAGGATCAGAGCTTACCCGCGCTCCGCTGGAGAGGTACAGCATCTGCCCTCTCCCGGATTTTCTCGATAACATGAAAACTATTTGAGATGTCGATGTCAAACTTTGTGTACTATTTTTTTAATCAATTTAACATCTTCCTACAAAATATAATTGAAATTGGTCAAGTGCTTTGGGAGATAATGACGTTTCAGTGACGTCATGTCATGCTTTTTTTGGCAGAAAAAGACAAATGTTTGAAATCCAATCAAGCTATATTTTATAACTCGATTTGATTTGATACTGTATCTTTGAGTTATGCCCAAAACTGCGTTCATGCTTACAAATACATGCAAATATAGGTTATTAGATTCACACGACTTCACTTGATTGTATGTACCGTGGGCCGGATGCTGTGACTTTGAAAACAACAGCAACTGCAATCACACATCAATTTTGTATGTCCCATTTCATGACCTTTTCGATCCCTTTGTATAATACTAAGAACACAATGGGAATTGAATGGATCCGCGGATCCGCGATTGCTTACCATTACTTCCTCCGAGTTTTGACGTGTTAAATGTTGATTTCCTGCGTTTTTTTGAAGGAGACTTGTAGTTATTACTTTAGCTTATTCAAATTTAGACAAGTGGCCGGAAGTCTGAAGACTATACTGCTTTATTCAAGGGAAAAAAATGAAGATTTCAAAGCAGTTCTTACCTCGACATTCGTGGCGAGCTAAGACGTGCTTGGCGCCAGTTTTCAGCCTCACTGTATAAAGTTGCCAAGATGAAGAGAAGACGGTCCCTGGTGTCACTCTGTGGTACGGAATGTCACCTTACATGGGCCGCGCTCACGAACTGAGTAAGTGGATGAATTCTTCTAAATTAGCATTCAAGTAAACTGTGTTTAAGTTATTTTGTGTAGCCGTTTTTTTCGGACGAAAAACTATGCCCTTTTTTACCCTCAAGAACGTGCCGTTGTGAACCGAGCACCTACGAGTCACCGCCTAACCAGACACCAATGATGATATAGCAGCATCAATGCCATCACCACCAAAATCCAGCGGAGATGTCGTATCTTGCGCGGCCTGTGCAAGTCAATCAGTCCGAAAGGCTGCAATTGTCTGCAGCGGCTGTGATGAGCGATGACACACTTCCTGCGCGAAACTCACTGTGGCTCAGGCCCAGGCCCTAGCCATATGGCATTGCGATGTGTGCCTGGGAAAGGACCGCACCCCATCGCAACTCCGCTCAACAAAGAAAACAATGGAAGAATGCGTCGAAAAGGAGACGGCTAAGCCAAGTGAAGGAAGACCGGAAAACATACCCACAGGGTTGGCACAGCTCCGCGGGTCAACACAAATCATCAGGTTAATCCCTAAACCGGCGCGTGCGGTAGTTGCCCACAGCCTCTCTCAGCGAATAAATGAAACCACTTCGAGCACAAGCCCGGACGCTTGGTGGCGCTTGTTCTCCTTCGCGGTCAGCGTCCTGAGGTCTCCTGAGCCCAAAGCCGATCGCAAATGTTCTCTTGCCACACTCATAAAGCGACAAGCTATTGAAAAGGACCTACCTGTGCATGCGCTACGTGACCAAGGGCAACACAACATCACTCCATACTCCGGCTCCTGTGAGGATGTGGCTCGCAGGGTGCAAGCAAAGTGCACGGACGGTGACATCGGGGCGGCGCTCAGAGTGCTCACATCCAGCGAATCTCTGGCACAGCCCACTGAGGATGTAGTCTCCATGCTGCGCCTGAAGCACCCACCCGTACCAGAGGATGAAAACATGCCGCCGCCACCTAGCGCCACTGACTCAGCTCCGCTGATCGTGACAAAGGATCAAGTCAGACAGGCGATTGTCTCCATGCCCACGGGATCTGCGGGAGGAATGGACGGGATCAGGCCTCTCCATCTGCGACAGCTCACCTCTGCGGATACAGGAGAGGCCGGCCAGCGTCTGCTGACCTCCCTCACGGCGCTCACCAACCTGGTGCTGGCTGGCCAGGTGCCATCATACGGCCGTGGCGCCCTCTACTGCGCATCCTTGTGTGCTTGCCGCAAGAAGGACGGTGGCTTGCGTCCCATTGCGGTGGGCAGCGTATACCGTCGCCTGCCAGCGCGCATCGCTGCCCGCTTCGCTGCCAACCTCCTGGGCCCAGAACTGAGACCAGTGCAGCTCGGCGTGGGCACGCCGCTCGGCTGTGAGGCAGCGGTGCACGCAGTTCGAAACTTCACAAAAGATTCCCGACATCAGTCGACACGTGTACTAGTTAAGGTCGATGTAAGGAATGCATTCAACTCTGTGAGGCGTGATGTCGTGCTGCGGTGCATAAAGGAATCATGTCCCGAGGCTTACGCGATGGCCTACCAAGCCTACAGCACACCCACTCCGCTCCTCATGGCTGGTCACATAATAATGTCATCCACGGGTGTTCAGCAGGGCGACCCTCTGGGCCCAATCGCTTTCGCGTTGGCGGTTAACACATGCGCACGAAGCCTGAAGTCCCCACTCAACATCTGGTACCTGGACGACGCCACCATAGGAGGTTCAGTCACTGACGTAGTCGCTGATCTCCGCTCAATCATCAGGACACTCCCAGAGCTCGACCTCCAACTCAACGCCGCCAAATGCGAGGTGACAGTATTGGATGATATCGGAGAAGAGCAGCAGGCTTCGGTGATCCGGGAAATGAAGAGTGCTCTACCGGATATTTCCCGAGATCCCACGGCAAACTCAACACCGCCGTGGACATTCCGGTGACCGGGCTGGACCTGTCGCCATACTCGGCTGACCAGACGCTCATCAGGTACAACCTGTACGGCGTGGCCAACCACTCCGGCACGCTGGTCTCCGGCCACTACATAGCCTACTGCAAACACCCGAACACGGCCGAGTGGTACGAGTACAACGACTCACGAGTGCGTCTCGCCAATCAGCACAGTGCCACCAGCTGCCAGGCATACGTGCTCTTTTTCGAGCTGGCCGGCACTTCCCACATTGGCTGCTTCGGTGGGCGAAGCCCGCATCAACCCGGCATCATGTCAAGTGAACCTGCAGCAAAACGTGACGAAGATGCAGATGCCGAAGGCGCCATGCCGAAGGTGACCGAGCTGGACGCCATGTCTGCCGAGCGGCCGCTGGCCAGCGGCGGCGTTGGCAGAATGTGGTCAGCAGCAGGCTCAGAGGGGACCGACTCGCTCTGCGCAGCCAACCCCCTGTCGCCGCCGTCCGGAGAGGTCACCGAGGGGGATGGCAGTCCAGCGAAACTGTGGAGGCCGCATGTGGACTGAGGGGGGGGAGTGTCATGGAGGGGAGGGGGTATAGATAACATCGTGAACCCGTGTGATGGAGCTATATTGTATTTGTATTGGAGCTGAAGCATATTCTCATGTGAAAATATATGAGGATGGAATAAATAAAAAAACACACACAATGACGCAGAACGCGAAACAGCAATACAAATAAGTTTAGTCGAGAAAAAAAAAACTTTATGCAATATCCAGGCACTATGCAATATCAGATATTAGCTACAAAAAGGTCATCTCAGGTCAACAGAGGTCAGTGACCTCGGTTGACCTGTGAAAGTGCATGACCCCAATGGCGCATATAGTTATGTAAAATGGATGCTGAATTTGAAATCAGCGTCACAAAATGTCCTATAAACTGCCTGAGGCTAAAACAGTCATCTCAGTACAACGGAAGTCATGATTTCAGTGGAAACCATCAACGTCACCTGTCAACACCTGTGTATATGCTCCTGAACAACGAACACTCGGAAAGTGCACAAGTTACAAGCATCGATACTACGGGACGCCAGTTGCGCCCGACATAACCTTCAGAAACAGGTCATAGGTCACGGTCATGGGGGATACTACGGTCGGCCAGTTGCGCCCGACATAACCTTCAGAAACAGGTCATAGGTCACGGTCATGGGGGATACTACGGTCGGCCAGTTGCGCCCGACATAACCTTCAGAAACAGGTCATAGGTCACGGTCATGGGGGATACTACGGTCGGCCAGTTGCGCCCGACATAACCTTCAGAAACAGGTCATAGGTCACGGTCATGGGGATACTACGGTCGGCTAGTTGCGCCCGACATAACCTTCAGAAACAGGTCATAGGTCACGGTCATGGGGGATACTACGGTCGGCCAGTTGCGCCCGACATAACCTTCAGAAACAGGTCATAGGTCACGGTCATGGGGGATACTACGGTCGGCCAGTTGCGCCCGACATAACCTTCATAAACAGGTCATAGGTCACGGTCATGGGGATACTACGGTCGGCCAGTTGCGCCCGACATAACCTTCAGAAACAGGTCATAGGTCACGGTCATGGGGGATATAAACAGGTCATAGGTCACGGTCATGGGGGATAGAAGAGTTTCAAATTGGCTGGTGTGTGGCACATTTTTCGCAAGTAGGTTACTGAAAGTTGCATTGCAATCGGTTAATAAATACGCGAGTCATTCGCGAAACACCGAGGAAGAGGGATGACACTCCTCTGCACCGGCGAGTGTTAAACCCTCACCCTGCGTGGTGAGGGTTGAAATTGCTTTAAACCCTCACCCTGCGTGGTTTCGGCGTGACGTCAGCCTTGCGTGGTGTCAACATCAGGCCTTGAACAAATACAACTCACGGATGTAATTCAGTGTGTTATTTTTACGTAAAACACCGAATTACAACAAAAAAGTAAATGTTTTAGGGTTTTCCCGTGCGCAACAATGTTACGTTTTACACACTTCAGTAAAAATACTAGATTCTATTAGTGAATACATATTTGATCGGCCTCATCTCTGCACTTCGCCTTGCTGACAGTGAAGTTGTCTCTCGGCCTTCTGAGGTTCCGCCGCCGCAGCCGGCGGCCAGCAGCAGCTCTCAGCAACGGAGTGGCGGCATCAGATCTCAGCGGTGCCGGCCTGCTGGACGCCCAGCGCCGCGCGCGCCTCACAAAATATGACACAGGCCAGTGTCAGTATGTAAGGGTGCGTTCGGAAGGCGCAAAATTTCGTAAAAGATTTCACGAAATTTCTCATGGTCGTTCGGTAGAAATTTCGCGAAAAATACACCGGGTTCGCCGTATGTGCGTCATGTAGGTATCTAAACAATTATTTCATAACAATTATCTTTGGTTGTCAGGAATTATTTTGAGAGAGACTACTATTACTGTTGATCACAGATGACAAGTGGTGGCGCCACAGATTTTTGCCAGGGGTGGCAACATTGATTGAGTAGGTACGCATGACTCCACCCCACCTCCATGTCAAGTCAAGTGATCCTCTACTGGGAAAAGTGCCACGGAAGTATAAAATGCATATAAACCTTGCGCCAAACAAGATTAAAACCCAACACATTTCGTCCTACTTTTGTGTTATTAATTAGCTGATATCTATTTTTGCAAGTTCTTATTATTATTTGTACTATATATTATATTTTTGTTTTAATATTTTTTTGTTTTACATTTTTTTCTTCTTAATACTTTTAGCATATATTATTTGGATACAGGGACCATAAATTATTACTAGTACTCCACGCTGAATTAACTATATATAGCGTTTTTCAGATTGCAGACGATTTATAAATAGCAAATCATAGCATCTGTACGTATCTATAATCTTGGAACTTAGTACGTTGAACAAGAATTAGGAGAAGAAACGAGTATGCAAGGCAAAGTTTGAATGTTGCGGTGGGTAGAGGTAAATTACCGAATAAAGTCGAAGTATTTCGTTATAATTTCGTAATTGACATAAACATGCAAGTTTACGAGTTACATTTACAAGTTGACTCGTATTAACACGCGCACTGCCGAATAAGCGAACTTCCCCCTCCTTCTGAGCGACCAGCCGCGGGCACTCTTAACGTAAAGCTCTTCGCTCGGAGATCTTAGGGGAGGGGGGGGGGCACTAAAGTCCCCCCCCCCCCACTGCGTGTTAGTGGCATACACCTCTCCACTGCGCGTGTTAAGGTGAATCACCATTGGCCATTGTCATCACCACCACTACAAGCAATTAAATATACTATTAATAGGTCCACAAGTAGACATGATATGCATCTGGAGCCATCCCACATATTATAACACAGTTACCAATTATGAACATGGTTAATGTTCACACATTTCCATCTATATCGGTGATTCTGCACTTACCCCATCTCATCAATGTGGCCCGCCATCTTTGAAAACACCGTCGTGACATGCTCCGGCGATTCCACGTTATTTCGCGAATTCCCGCGCGAAATTTCGCGTTTCGTGCTCACTGAACGACCAATCGCAAAATATTTCGTGAAATGCCCACACGCTCCCCACGCACAGCCGCCGGCCAGACGCGCTGCCAGCCGCCGCCCGTGTCGCGGAATAGGTGTGTCGGCGCTCCTGACAGGCGCCGATCGCTCCACGGAACATGACAGGAGCCAGAAGGTTCGTGACCCTCACCTTGGCTGGCCAGCGCCCGGCCGCCGCCGCACGCAGTGTTCCCGCACATTATAATGCGTAGCCGCGGGCGGCGTTGTCAAGCGGTGACCAATGCGTGCCGTCTCGGTCCCGCGTCCTGCCCCGGGGCGACCCTCATGACGCCGTGTGTGTATATAACGCAGCATGCGGACCAACACAGTACCAGTCAGCCGCAGTGCCTCCTCAGTACCTACACCAACATCACAACATGAAACTTGTAAGTGTGCTGCAAACGTTTCTCTAGCAGTGGCAGTCCGAGAGTATTACGTGGTAATACGAGCAGTTTACGGCTGAGAAAGGTTGCAGATACTAAGCAGCATATTGATTATGATAATCACAAATGAATGTGCATTTCTTTCCTAGAGTCGTTCATATGGTTGGAAATTGAGTAATTGGTTACAATTTTTCAGTGGTTAGTGCCGCAGTCGCATCATCGGGCTTCGGCTACTGCCTTTTTGTTATATAAGGTGAACAATTGCCATTTGGAGCTCCAAAGCAAGATATGAACGGTCCTATCTGATCACTGCTTACATAGAAAATTACGGTTTCTCAAAACTATGTAATTTCTAATGAGAGGTCACTTATCATTTTCCCAAAACAATAGTGGGAAGTGAAATCTAACGAGGCTATACAAATAGACTCATACATTTTTGTCGCCCTATTAGTTCACTTTGCATCCCCTCTTAATGCTTGTGATCTATGACCAACGTTTTTTTCTCTAAAATGTTCTTACTTTTCGGACTAAGGTATATTTTATTGGCAACAAAATTACTTAACATCTTAAAATGTTCAGCTGCAGCGCGATTCACAGTCATCTGTGCTTCAAATAGTTATTTGCCAGCATTTGATACTCAACGTTATCGGTTTCTGTTAAATATTACTTAACGTTTAACGTTATCGGCTTTCTGTTGTTAAAACAATTATAGTAGATGCAAAATGTATCGCTAAAATCTTGAGAGCCTGGATATTGCATATTTTTTCAACTAAACTTCTTTTTCTCGCTGTTTCCCGTTCTGCTTTATTTTGCCTTGTTGCGACCCGCTCGCCCCAACCTCTCTGCCCAGGCCATCCTGCGCTGAGTGACCTGCCCTGCCCCGCTCAGTTAAGTGACCTGCCCTGTGCCGTTCTGCCCGGCAGCTGCTGCTCGTCGCCCTGCTGGCCACCGCCGCCGGCCGACCGTGGCCGGAGAAGGACCGCAACGCCCCACTGTCTCAGGTCGAGCTGCTCCGCTCGTCCAACGTGCAGAACGCCGACGGCTCCTTCTCGTACGGCTACGAGCTGTCGGACGGCCAGGCGGTGGACGTGCAAGGCGAGCAGCGCCAGATCGGCGAGGAGGTCGGCACCGTGATGCGCGGCTCCTACAGCTTCATCGGCGACGACGGCATCACCTACACGGTCAACTGGGTGGCTGACGAGAACGGCTTCCAGGCCACGGGTGACCACTTACCGCAGTCAGTCTCGTACTGACCGGCGACGCGTCGCGCTGAATAAGCGAACTTCCCCCTCCTTCTGAGCGACCAGCCGCGGGCACTCTTAACGTAAAGCTCTTCACTCCTGTAAACAGTCCCCCTTCAGGGTATACGACACATCGCGTGCTCAGCTAACTGAATACGTCCAGAGAGTGGCGAGACAGCGGTGGCGCGGCGGAGACAATAAATGACACGCCGCCGCAGGGTACCGCCGCCGCAACCTTCGCGCCAAATGTATCACGAGTTTTGTGGCAGGTCTGCCGTTCGTTGCTCGCTCGCTGCAGGCACCTCGAGCTGTGATAGAGGTGAAGCTGGCCGCCGAGTCGGGCCGGCTGACTAGTCGACCGAGAGGGCATTCCAGAGCGCTGTTGATGGTACAATCGGCCGTGCACCAATATATGTGTATCGAAAATATACCTACTCTTTCTTAGTGGGGAGTTTCGATGTTCCTTGAAACAACGACGGACTGGTTGAACTGTGAAACTAATTATGCAATGTAGGCAGGAAGGGAAGCATTAATCGGTCCAATGTAGGCAGGAAGGGAGGTACTAATCGGCCAAATGTAGGCGGAAAGGGAATTACTAATCGATCCAATATAGGCATGAAGGGAAGTATTAATCGGTCCAATGTAGGCAGGAAGGGAAGTACTAATCGGTCCAATGAGGGCAGGAAGGGAAGTACTAATCGCCCAATGTAGGCAGGACGGGAAGTACTAATCGCTCCAATGTAGGCAGGAAGAGAAGTACTAATCGGTCCAATGTAGGCAGAAAGGGAGGTACTAATCGGTCCAATGTAGGCAGGAAGGGAAGTACTAATCGGTCCAATGTAGACAGGAAGAGAAGTATTAATCGGTCCAATGCAGGCAGGAAGGGAAGTACTAATCGGTCCAATGTAGGCAGGAAAAGAAGTATTAATCGGTCCAATGCAGGCAGGAAGGGAGGTACTAATCGGTCAAATGTAGGCAGGAAGGGAAGTACTAATCGTTCCAATGTAGCCAGGAAGGGAAGTACTAATCGGTCCAATGTAGGCAGGAAGAGAAGTACTAATCGGTCCTATGTAGGCAGGAAGGGAAGTACTAATCGGTCCAATGTAGGCAGGAAGGGAAGTACTAATCCGTCCAATGTAGGCAGGAAGGGAAGTACTAATCGGTCCAATGTAGGCAGGAAGGGAAGTACTAATCAGTCCAATGTAGGCAGGAAGGGAAGTACTAATCGGTCCAATGTAGGCAAGACGGGAAGTACTAATCGGTACAATGTAGGCAGAAAGGGAAGTACTAATCGGTCCAATGTAGGCAGGAAGGGATGTACCAATCAGTACAATGTAGGCAGGAAAGGAAGTACTAATCGGTCCAATGTAGGCAGGAAGGGAAGTATTAATCGGTCCAATGCAGGCAGGAAGGGAAGTACTAATCGGTCCAATGTAGACAGGAAAGGAAGTACTAATTGGTCCAATGTAGGCAGGAAGGGAAGTACTAATCGGTCCAATGTAGGCAGGAAGGGAAGCACTAATCGGTCCAATGTAGGCAGGAAGGGAAGTACTAATCGGTCCAATGTAGGCAGGAAGAGAAGTATTATTCGGTCCAATGCAGGCAGGAAGGGAAGTACTAAGCGGTCCAATATAGGCAGGAAGGGAAGTACTAATCGGTCCAATGTAGGCAGGGAGGGAAGTACTAATCGGTCCAATGTAGGCAAAAAGGAAGTACTAATCGGTGCAATGTAGGCAGGAAGGGAAGTACTAATCGGTCCAATGTAGGCAAGAACGGAAGTACTAATCGGTACAATGTAGGCAGGAAGGGAAGTACTAATCGGTCCAATGTAGGAAGGAAGGGAAGTACTAATCGGTCCCATGTAGGCAGGAAGGGAAGTACTGATCGGTCCAATGCCTAAGCAGGAAGAGAAGTACTAATCGGTCCAATGTAGGCAGGAAGGGAAGTACTAATCGGTCCAATGTCTAGGCAGGAAGGGAAGTACTAATCGGTCCAATGTAGGCAGGAAGGGAAGTACTAATCGGACCAATGCCTAGACAGGAAGGGAAGTACTCATCGGTCCAATGTAGGCAGGAAGGGAAGAACTAATTGGTCCAATGTAGGCAGGAAGGGAAGTACTAATCGGTCCAATGTAGGCAGGAAGGGAAGTACCAATCGGTACAATGTAGGCAGGAAAGGAAGTACTAATCGGTGCAATGTAGACAGGAAGGGAAGTACTAATCGGTCCAATGTAGGCAAGAACGGAAGTACTAATCGGTCCAATGTAGCCAGGAAGGGAAGTACTAATCGGTCCAATGTAGGCAGGAAGAGAAGTACTAATCGGTACAATGTAGGCAGGAACGGAAGTACTAATCGGTCCAATGTAGGCAGGAAGGGAAGTACTAATCGGTTCAATGTAGGCAGGACGGGAAGTACTAATCGGTCCAATGTAGGCAGAAAGGGAGGTACTAATCGGTCCAATGTAGGCAGGAAGGGAAGTACCAATCCGTACAATGTAGGCAGGAAAGGAAGCTATAATCGGTCCAATGTAGGCAGGAAGAGAAGTACTGAGATACTTCTGAGATAGCAGTTTTGTAGCCCGTGTTGGGAAACCCCTGTCTTCAAGTTTTCTTTACTGAAAAGACTCCAGCAGAATATATTTGATTTTTGGCGAAGGAATGCGGTGCTGGCGAAAGAATGTTGTACTGGTTCTAGCCCGGGCGGAGGCTATACCATTAGCCAATCAGCTTGCAGCTGGTGCTAGCAAGCGAACCGCCGGCCGCCGGTTGGCACATCTCCAATGCGAGTTTATCCTTACGCGACTACTTTTGATCTGATTGGCTGAACCATTTGTTAAATTCGCGTGACGTCAGGACTCTGACTCAGAGAGCATGCATATAGTTTTGATAAACAATAATAATTTACGGCGTTATGTCCTGAATTGGCGCGATATAAGGTCATTTTTGACAATATAAAGAGAAATTGTATTAAAAAATATCATCAAATCGTGTTTGGGAAAACAAATTACAAGGTGAATTATTTCCTTTAAGAGCCGCGAATGATGATGCTGGTGACGAAGCTGGTGATGGTGACACACGGTGTCGACGGGGTAGGTGGCCGCGTTGCAGATCAGCACTAGCACCCGGACAACAGAGAGCAGCGTGAGTAGACGTGCCATGTCGTGGTGCATAGCGGCTGACTCACGGTTCCAAAGAAGACGATGGTGAAGTTGGTGGTGATGACGATGATGACTTGGCTGATCAGTGTGGACCCGTATTGACCGAGATACGATGTGTAGCACTGGCCAGATACTCACTGACACTCCTCCAACGCAAAGCGGGGTGGGGGAGGAGAGCCCGCGCTCGCGTCCGCTCACCGCGGCGCGCTCACAGCGACTGCTAGTGATCTCAAATGACCTCATCTGACCTTGCATAGGTCACTGAGAAACAACTGCACATGGGTCATCCATAATAAGCTAAAATAACATGATTCTGAAAGAATTGGCCTGATACAAAGCATTTGTATATTTTCCCATTTACTTATAATGGGGAGGTCACGAAATTGACGTGACCTTAGATCACCAATACACAAATTTGAGATAGACAAACTGTAGGTACTTATGACCCTATGCAATCCTGCAAGCTTCAAATCTCTCGGACAAACACTGTGACTTTGGCACGACCACAAACATTTTTGGAGTGAAAGTCACTTGACGTAACCCAGGGGCGGATCCAGCCGCTCAGTTGGGGGGGGGGGGGGGGGCGGATCCAGCCGCTCAGTTGTGGGGGGTGGCGGATCCAGCCGCTCTGTTGGGGGGGGGGGGGGGGCGGATCCAGCCGCTCAGTTGGGAGGGGGGGGGGGGGGTGATCCAGCCGCTCAGTTGGGGGGGGGGGGCGGATCCAGCCGCTCAGTTGGGGGAGGGGGGGGGGGGGGGGGCGGATCCAGCCGCTTAGTTTGGGGGGGTCCAGCCGCTCAGTTGGGGGGGGGGGGGAGGGCGGATCCAGCCGCTCAGTTGGGGGGGGGGGATCCAGCCGCTCAGTTGGGGGGGGGGGGGATCCAGCCGCTCAGTTGGGGGGGGGGGGATCCAGCCGCTCAGTTGGGGTGGGGGGCGGATCCAGCCGCTCAGTTGGGGGGGGGGGGGATCCAGCCGCTCAGTTGGGGGGGGGGGGGGATCCAGCCGCTCAGTTGGGGGGGGGGGGCGGATCCAGCCGCATTCCCCGTGCCCCTCCCCCTTTGGCTACGTACCTGGCCTTCAGCAGTGGCGTCGCCGATCATTTTTGAGTGGGGGGGGGGGGGGTCGGCTGACATGACGAAAAAAATGTACCCCCATTTTACTGCGTGTATTTAAGCCTTTGCAGCATCTTGTGTGTGGATTTTCATGTTATAGTAGGTACTTGTTATTTAGCGCCGTCAAGCGGCGCGAATTTTTTAATGGGTTTTACTGATAAAACCCAGAAATAGGTATAGGCGGTGGGCCATGTATAGGGTAAGAAGCTACAAATTCTATAAATTCAATTCAGCGTTACGAGGAACCGAATACGATGACGATGGCTTCGCTATGATGATGATGGTCACTGATTTGACGCCGCGAAGCGGCGTGAAAATTTTAATTTTAGTCATGGAAAACGACATTTTAATATTGGAACCAGACCGTGGGTGGAGCCAAGCCTCAGGTAACCCCTTTTCTGGTTACACATCTCGGTATGATGAAAAATATTGAAATGAAGGTAGTTTTGTATATACATTAGCCTCGTATCACGATGGCCAGTGGCAGTCAGCGCTCAATGGTACATATGATAATAATAACCGTATAGGGAGACCGGGGCTGGATTCATCAATTTTCACATTGGCCTTCCTAGCCGTCGACTCGTGGAATATATTTGAAAGTGGATACTTCTGTAGGAAAAGTGTGGCTTTCCCCCACCAAAATACATATTCATTTTTACTCTAACGAAGTATAAATAGGTACAGCGACAATTTGCCGACAGCTCTGCAAGTGATGCATTTAACCCCGCTACCGGGGCAGGTTGCATCTACCCCCTGGAACGTATAAAATAAATGGAAAAATGTACTCATATTGGACAACTTTTGTATTGGTCTCTGTATTATATATCAATTATATTTCCCAGTATAGCATATTTAAACACCATATTATATGTTTGACTAGATATTCCACGCTATTAATTAACGTTCGTTATTTATGTCATATTAACCTAACGTTGCAACCTGCTCCTTCAAAAACGATTCAACTTGCTCCATGCCCACTTTGATTCGTTTTGAGCGCAAAAAAAACGGTGGAAGTTTAACCCTTTTCCCTGCGGGCGGCCAGAATTACGTTAACCTGCGGGGGGCAGATTCTACCCCCCCCCCAGAGATCTCGAGAGCCGCTCGGTCGATTTCGATGTGGAAAACGCCATTCAATTTGTCATGACAGGATCTCTCTTTTTGGACTCTGAAATTTTTGTTTTGTTTAAAAATGGGGGCCAGGGGCAAAAAATCCGAAATTTGGGGTGTTTTAAAAAAAAATCATTGCGGCAATGTGGCTCGACCGATGTTCATGCTCCAAACGTTTTTGAGCTTCAAATGTGCTGGTCTTTAATATATCAAAAGACGAAAACAAAATAAAAATCATAGGCGTATTCAGGAAATGTAAAATGGGGGGATTTTCTGGAAAAAAATATGTGCTGTTCGTGATTGTTTGGGATGACATGAACGTCACATGTGGGCATTATATGCTGTAATTCGTTAAATTTGATATATTGCGCATAAGCGCATCCAGGAAAAACATGGGGGCACCATGCGCGTAACGCTTTTATCATCTTACTAATTTGAAGTTGGACCTAATTTGAGGGTGGGTATCGCCTCCCATTTTTTTATCCTGAGTGAGCCTCTGCCCCAAAAATATGTACGATCCCAGTATCTATGATGCATATTGCATTGCAATTGTTTCTGACGCATGTATTGCACTGCAAACCACGAAGGAAGTATGCGCCGCAAAACCGCATTCGTAACACCCTTCCCAAAACAGGAGTCTGGAACCGCCTCTGCTGGACCGTTTTTTTTTTAATTTGACACAACACGCGCTATTCAATTTTGGGAAAAGTCACAAAGTGGTAGGACGCTAGGCCTAACGGTTTAGAAGCGGAAAGTAAAAAACCACCGGGGGGGGGGATCTGCCCCCCGCTGGGAATAGGCTTAAGCAGTTCAGACAAGATCTGCCATCGTTTTAACGCCAGAAGTATATTATACGGTAAGATTAAGTCCGTTTCACCACGCCTGAAGTTGCAAAGAGTCCACGAGATTTTGTATTTATTGGCAAATATTAACTTTCTTCCTCAAAAATCACTCTTTCAGCGTCTGCCAGATCAGCTAGCTTCTAAGAGCGCTCGTTTCGTCGTTGCCAAGGGTTTGCGTATGCGCGTTTCTTGTAGACACACTGGCGTTTCCATATCATGGGTAGTTCTTTAGTTATAAGCTCTGATGCATTCAACCCGTGATGCATATAGCCCCGGTCTCCCTACATATGAACCAAACTGTAACAAACAACGGTGCAAATGGTTTGAAAGCAGCAAAGGGCTGAACGACTTTTCCGCGCATAAATGGTCCCTGTGGATCTGGAAGAGCCTGGGGGAGATGGCTTGGGGAAATGGTCCTGGCCTGGTCTCCACTATTAGCTCTTCGGTCCAGCAAGCTGGGCACCGCCTGGAGCAGCCAGGGGTGGTAAAAGTGCTTTGAGTGGCCCCGACCAAAAGTGGCACATACAAAAATGATCCCAGCACAGCTGGGGGCATTTTTGTACTTCACATGAATACCCTAACACCTGGCTGCATGCTCACATCATCCCTATATTTTAACCAGCGCCGTGACGGGGGGTAGACACACACCCTCAGGTTTTTCGCGGATAGCGGAAAAACGGCGACGCGCAACGCCGCCATTTTTGGCACAGCTGTTTGTGCATCAATTGTCCATATTATGTAAACAAAAAATCCTCGGTTCATCTTAGGTCAGGTCACCGGACCAGGTCACGTGACCCCACCTCCCAAAAAACTTGTGGTCGTACCACAGTCACAGTTTTGAGATGATCGGTTTTACACTTACAGGATTTCATAAGGTCATATATATCTACAATTCATTGATCTTGGATTTTTAATATCATCGACCTAAGGTCGGTTTAATTTCTTGACCTCCCCATTATAAGTATAAGGGGAAATATTCAAATGCCTCCTATTCTAAGGAGATGCAAGATAGCAGTATAATTCCTTCTGGATCATGTTATTATAGGAAATTATTGATGACCTAGGTGCCATCTTTGTTCAGTGACCCCTACAGGGTCAGCCGAGGTCATACGAGGTCACCAACAGTTTTATGTCAATAACTCTAGACATAATGACGATAGAGAAGTGAAACCGACGCCAATGTTTTTTGTCTCGTCGAGGCACGTCTTCCCATATGCAACATTACCTACTTGGATCACCACTTGACCTTCACCTGAGGTTGAATTTTAAAGTTGACCTGACCTGGTCAAAACTAAAATGAGTCGAAGGGTCTTGACGAGACAAGCACGATGGCGTCATAATTATTTCCTTGTCGTTATTAGGTAAAAAGCTATTCGTGATAACTTTTTTAATAGCCTTGTTGACCTTTAATGAGCTCGGGAGCTTTAACTATTGACCTGAGCTCAAATTCGCCGACACTTTAGCGATCGCATTTTTGCAAGCGATTTCCATTGCTTTTTCCGTTTCTTCCTAACTATCATAGTTCCGGTGATAGCTGGGGGTTTCTGGAGCGAAGTCCTAAAACTTGCAAATCTGACCTTTGATGACCTCTGGTGACCTTAATATTGACTTAAGGAAACATATCTGAAAAACCGTTGAATGTGCTTTCCAAGAGCTTTTGAACGTGTTTTTCTGCGTCTTTCTAGCCCTTTTAGTTTTCGAGTTAGAGGGTGGGGCCTCAAGACAATCAAATCCATTGTCCTGACGATGGACCCCCATTGAAAATGCCCCCGCCCCCGGGGAATCTATTGTCCTGATTTCCCGCGCCGTGCCGGGGAGAGGCGTTTAGACGCCCCGTAAGGTTTTTTAAGGATAGCGAAAAAACGGCGGCGCGCAGCGCCGCCGTTTTTGGCACAGCTGTTAAAGCATCAATTGCTCACATATTGTAAAAATGTTGACCACGGGTCATCTCAGGTCAGCTCACCAAGCCAGGTCACGTGACCCCACCTCCAAAAAAGTGTTCGGTCGTACCACAGCCACAGTTTTTGGCCGATCGATTTCGTACTTACAGGATTTAATTCGAGTAATAGTACCTATAATTCGTTTATCTCGGATTTTTGATATCGGTGACCTAAGGTCGGGTCAATTTCGTGACCTCCCCATTATAAGTCAATGGGCAAATATTCAAATGCTTCCTATGCTGAGGATACGCATGATATCAGCCCAATTCATTCTGGATCATGTTATTATAGGCCATGCTTGATGACCCAGGTGCATTTTTGGTTCAGTGACCTCACGTGTTGAATATATCGTCCGGATTTTTTTTTCTCGTCGGATTTGTTTTTATGTAATTTATTGTTATGGGCAATCAAGAGCTGAAACGCAACTGATAATTAAAAAGTAAATGCACATACATACTGACGTGATTTTGATGATCAGTATTTCTAAGGACATGATCGCTTAGTAAATTTGCACAGGAATGACATAGTAATTATTATTGCTGGCATTTTGACCCCCGAGTACGTCATGAGAAATAGCATTTTGTCCCCGACCTTATCCATAAGGACAGAACACTTAACCACCCCTGGGAGCAGTTTCCGGGTGCCGATGTCCGCGTCTTTGCGTTCGCGTCGCCTTTTTCGGAAATCGGCAGACTAGCTAAACATGTAGCCCGCTTGAAAGTTAATATCTTATGAAGGGTGTGGACCCAGGTGGAATTCATTTTCCCATTTTCCAAATTTATATAGGCAATTGCGAAACCTGTGTCATGCCGCGAAGCGGCGCGAAATGTCCACTTTTTGACTGTGGATAGCTGAACTTTGACTGCTGCAAAGGCAATGTTTACAATAAATTGTTAACTTCCCCCGCAAAAAGTGTTGTGGGGGGGGGGGGGGCGGTCAACTACCCCTCCTTCTGAGAGTGGGGTTCGGGAGGACCGTTCCCCCCCCCCCGTCGGCGACGTCCCTGTATGTTACGGATGAAATTTCCTTCGTTTTCCTTTCGCAGCAGCGGTGTGTCGAAGGGAAAACGAAGGAAATTTCATCCGTAACTGACTGAGCCCATTTCCACGTCGCAGGGGTGTAGGATTCTATTCAGTTGAGAGGGCTTCAGCTCCTCCTCCCCCCACCCCCCTCCCACACGCACACGCGCACGCGCACGGGCACGCGCACGCGCACGCGCACGCGCACGCGCACGCGCACGCGCGCGCACGCGCACGCGCACGCGCACGCGCACGCGCACGCGCACGCACACACGCACACGCACACGCACACGCACACGCACACGCACACGCAC